>PKQL01000048.1:0-81341 GCA_002916455.1 Penicillium sp. CF05
CCTCCGGACCAGCCCACACCAGGTCCACAATCCACCCATCCCCGCCAGCCTCGATTCCCGAAGGGTTCGAGTCAGCCGGTGCCGGCCGTCTGGTGACATTTGCCGAAAACCAGCCCCTCACTACCCTGATCGACAACGTTGCTCGTGGAATTGGAATGCCGGGTGGTATCCCCATCGCCGTCCCGCAAGGAAAATCCGTTGATGAGATCTGCATCCGCACGGTGGGCATGTGTCCCGGCTCGGGATCGGGTGTGCTACTCAAAGGTGATGGGGAGCTGCCTGATCTCCTGTTGACTGGTGAGATGAGTCACCATGAGGCTTTGGCTGCTACGGAGCGTGGATCTGTTGTTATTTCGCTTTCGCATACTAACTCGGAGCGTGGGTATCTGCGTTCGGTTATGCAGCCTAAATTGCTGGATGAGGTTATGAAGCAGTGGGAGCAAAGCGCCAGCTTAGAGTCTGGGAATGATGAGATTGGTGTGATCCGGAACCTTGCTAAGGATCAGGGCACTGTCGAGGTTTCTGTTAGTCAGACTGATCGTGATCCCTATGGTATTATGATTTGGCGTGGTAACTAGGTTCGCTCTCTTGTGTTGCTTTGGTTTTGGCCTTGTCCTTGACATCTAACATTACTACGAGAAGAGAGGCGCAAAACATAATCACAATTAGAGACGTCATGAAAACTTTGATCACAGGCACTGGAGTATCTCAGCTAGTATTCAATCAATTTGACTAGACTTGCAACCACACTTGAGCTAGAACTATGCAGTATGAGGGAGTCTGGGAATATGTCAAGAAAGTGGTTTGAAATGAGAAGGATATCCTAATGGGCAGACAATGGCGGAAACAAAGAAAAGTGTCTTGAGGCAGGGGAGAATACAAGACGGGATGAGGAACCCAGGTCAACCATCGAAGAGATGTATGTAGGCTATCGAGGACATGAAGGAAAAGAGGGCTTGAGTTTAGCCTTCCTTCACGGCTTCAACCCACAATTCTTGGATGTAGGAAGATTGTGGTGAGTATCGGGTAACGATAGGGAGAGAAATGAAAGGAAACAAGAACAATGAGACCGGGTAAAAACCGACGACCAAGCCCCGGGTGATTGAACGAGAAACAGAAAAAATAAGATAGATGGTATCCGCGTGAGTGGCCTTAGCGAAGTCAGGAAGAAATCAATAAAGAAGAGCTCCATGGAACATTGACTACAGATCAATCAGGCTACCGCCGCCAGGCTGCTGCTGCTGCTGCTGACCTCCCCAAGGGTTGTTATTAGCAGGATGTTGTTGCTGCTGCACATAACCGGTCTGCTGCGGCATGCCTGTGAATTGTTGGTTAAAGAATGGATTTCCGGTAGGGGTAGCGTGTAGGCGGTCCAACCCCTGACCAGCAGAATTGACAAATGTGCCAGGTGCTGTGTGCTGTGCGGGGATTCGGAGATCTCCAACATTGCCGAAGGTATCCTGGCCTTCGCCTGACCCGAGAAGGACGTTGAGACGAGCATGGTGAGGGTCCTGTGGCGGGGTACTCTTGGGTGGCTGTGGGGCTTGGAAGCCGGCGATCGGGTTGGCCTGAGTGGGTTGGGTGAACTGCGAGCTTTGGCCATACTGCGCATTGTTCTGGACGAATTGATTCGTTGCACGGTCCTCCGACAAGGAATTAAGTGTCGGCGGGCCTGTTTGTGCAGGGTTGTTGAACTGTGTTTGAGTACGCTGAGCAAAGGGGTTGTTTGATCCTGTCGGCATGGGCTTGAGGGCATCTGCGGGCTGCAGTTGCTGGGATGGGTTCCCGGCCCATGGGTTATTGCTTCCTGCGGTCTGATAGTTCTCATGGGGCTGCTGCTGCTGCTGCTGCTGTTGTTGCTGCTGTTGCGAGAAGATATCCGCCCCGTAAGGGTTGTTAGGGTTGAATGCGGTGTGCTGGGGTTGAAGAGCGGCCTGCGGTTGCAAAAAGTTTTGTTGTTGCTGGCCGTAAGGGTTCTGATCAAAGGCCGAGGGCTGCGCCTGATAGCCGTTGGCGTAAGGGTTGTTCATGCCGGTGGGCTGGTTCTGGAATCCTGTCGGCTGCGCATACTGGTTGTTCAGGTAACCAGTTGTCATAGGCTGCTGCGGGTTGATCGGGTTGCCGAACCAGTCCACAGCACCTTGCTGTTGGTAGCCCTGGTTGTGGCCGGTTGGCTGGACTTGAGCCGGGGTGTCGTCGAAGAGAGATTGGGCGTTGCTCTCTTCTAATTCGCGCTTTCGGAGGTCCTCCTCTTCCCTGCTAAGCTTGATGGCCTTGGCAAGATCCTCGTCGTCCTGAGTTGCCATTGTCTCCTTGGCACGTCGTCTGCGCTCCTCCTCGGCTTCGGCCTTGCTGGCTTCAATGGCTAAGCGGTATTCGGCGTCGGAGTCGTCGTCCCCGTTGCGTCGGCGTCGGTCTCTGCGCGGCGGTTCCATGCTGGAGCTTCCGTAGCCTTCATCGAGTCCGCTCACGCGAGTCTTCCAGAGTTTGCGATCTGACCGTTCACTGCGCAAGCGATCTTCATCCAGCACCAATGCAGTCAATTCCTTTGCTGCGACGCGAACTACAAAAACACCAACCTGTCAATTTTGCGACCCATCTGAATTTCAAGAGACAACTTACCGTTCTGGCCAACATCCCTTCCTTCCTCATCCACATATGTGAATTCGCGCAGAGTCTTGATAATATAGACATTTTTCCGGGCCCACGTTACCACCAACTCCGAGCCTTCGTGGAGACAGTAGTCCAAGACCTTCAGTGACTTCAGCACGTGGCGCCAGTTCTTGCCCTTATCGTTGAGTCGCTTGTCAAGCATATCCATGATCTCGTAGAACTCGTTTGGGCTATTACGTAAATGGTATTAGCGGTGCCCACGGGGTTGATCGCAGACCCAACTCACCTTCCGAAAGTCATGGCGGCAATCTCGGACATGTCGGTGCCCGTAGGGCCCCAAGGGTCATTACTAGTGGCTTAAGGAAGTTAGCAACATGATCACAATGTATGCGGGGTGCATGGGCGCAATGCAGCAAGCAACCCCCGGAAAAAGATAGGGGCAGTTCTGCACATGCGGCGGCGACTCGATGGTCGCCCGGAAGTTCGGTGCAGTGGAATCGGCTCATACCATTTCGGACCTTAACCTGCACTGAGGAATATCCTTTTGTGACGTTCTTCACGCTCCGCACAACTTTGGACATGGTGGCGGTGAGGCGATGGTCGCTGTTTTAAGGTAAAGGGAATGGATCGTAGTCGGGTGGAAACCGATGCGAAGGATAACTGTAGAAGAGTAGTAGACTGCCAAGCACACACAGCCCTCTGTCTCCGTGTCGCGGCCTAAGATGGTCAAACGTGTGACTATTCTGAAAGGTACAGGCAGATTGGTCTAAAAGAGGTTAAGGGAATTGAGGGTTTAGATTGCCTGAAAGGGAAATATTGGCAAATAATAGTCGACAGTCAACAGATGAAAGGTGAAAAGTGAAAGAGGGAGAGGGGATGGGCTCGAACGGGGGGGAATGAGAGGGCTTGGCAGTGACGAAGCAGATTGGAACTTATACACTCAATGTTTAAGATCTACACTTTGGAACCTTTCAGCCTGGACGATTTTTCAATTTCATTTATTATCAGACAATAGAACCAAAAAAAAAAAAAAAAAAACTCTGCTCTGAGATCGCTTAAATGGTCTGACATGTCCAGTGCATATCCAACTACCGTTACGCCCTCGTGGCCGGAGGTCCGGTCTAATCGCCGTGATCATACTTTTTCTCCTTTTTGCCCCTTCTATATATAGCTCATGATAACCAATTCACTCTAAGACTTCTACATATTTATCTTCTTTGTCATATTCAGAGCCAATTTCAATTCTTGCAGGGTCAGAAAAAGGAAATAAAAAAGACATGGCATGTTTTCCACATGTGGCGGTCTTGGGCCGCATCAGGACCTGGTCAGGCAACAGTCAAGGACTGCAGGTCCAAGATCTACTTCTACTAGTATATACCTTATGTACCTACATATATAGGTATGTAGGTAGAGTATCATTCATATAATACTGAAATCTCACAGGTGGAAGAACCAGACTACGTCATTTGCGTTTCTAGAATGCAACGATGCTCTTGGCACTCCGATCGGAGGTCCACATTGGGGTTGATATCGAAGTTTTATATCCATTCCTTACTATTCATTTTGTTTTATGTAGCACATATCGATAGCAGGGTATTCCAGGTAGGATATCAATGCACCCAATTCCTGGTGACAGATGGCCAATACCCTGAAGGATAGTAAGGGAAGGAAGAGCTACTGAGATTTCCACGTCATGAGAGGGAGAGTAATGAGAGAGGATGTGATCAAACACCCCCAATGTATTCCGTGAGATCTGTCAAGTGGCTATGGAGAACCCAAAGGCCCAGCCACGACTTTATCAAAGAATATCCACGAGAACTGGAGTTTGATCAGGGTGCACACCGGCATACGGCAGACCACAATAATGGTAATGTTGACATCTCCGTAGATATAAGCACCAGGTGCCGGGAACCCTCCGCCTACGCTGTCTCATGGGGGCTACGGAGAGACATTGTGGTCGAGAGGGTTGAGAGGAAGAAGAAGAAGAAGAAGAAGAAGAAGAAGAGGAAGAAGAGAAGAGGAAGAAAGGTGGGAGGGGTCCTTTTATACCCCCAACAACAACACGTACCTTCCCAAAATGGACACCTGCCTTGCACCTTCTCAATGTCACATCGCACCTTCCCAATCTGCATACGGACATTTGTTTACACGGGGGAGGTATTTTGACTACTTGGACGTAGAAAAATTATGATGTTAATCTTAGTAGTGCAATTCCAAGTCCCAAATCTCAAACTGTCCCATCAGACAGAGCACCAGCAATACTTCCAATGAACCCTTTATTCTGCATCCCATCTACCCATTCATCAGGTATAGCGTCAAACCCATAGAACGAGCCCGCAAGGCCTCCATAAACTGCCCCAGCTGTATCCGAGTCACCACCCAGATTAACGACTGCCAACGCCCCATCCTTCCAAGTATCATACTTGAAGAATGCCCACAGAGCACATTCAAGTGTATCAACAACCCATCCACTACTCTTCATATCGCTAGGCTCTTTTGCCTTCCAGTCACTGATTGTCCTGTATCTGTACAGTGACAAGCGCTCCTTCAGAGCATGATGAGTAAACGGGAACACAGAAACAGCGTGGAAGAGTTGCTTCTTCGTCTCGCCTATGAAACCGTCAGTGGACAAGTCTTTAGAGAAACCAGAATCAAAAACACCAACCATTCATAACCTTGCACACCAACTCCGTATACGCTTCACAGGCTTCCACACACGCGAGCGAAGGATGTGTGATCTGGCTGTGTGTTCTGGCGATCTCCCTCGCTAATCTAGGATCTCGCCAGTAAACCAGTGCAATCGGGACGATCCGCATCAAGCTCCCGTTCCCAGAGTACTCTTCGTACTCCAATCTACCGTTGACCATCAACTGAGCAAGTTCGAAATCGCCCTTGTCTACACCATACTTCTCCCACTGCCCCAGGGAGATGCGAGTAGAACGTCCTACATCCCACGAGTGGTTGACAGTGCTGAAATGGCCGTTTCTCAGCCACTCGACAAAGTATTGGATTGATAGCGTGTGGTTGTATTGCATGTTGGACTTGTTGAACGAGCATGCCAAGGCTAATGTCATAGATCCGTCGTCGGAGTAGGATCTGCTCAGGTTAGTCGCATGTAATTCGCATATATGAGGTGAAAACTGACCCGGCTGGTTGATCAAAGGGCGCGACTTTTCTTAAGCATGTGACCGGCTTGAATGTTCCTGGGTCTTTGAATTGTACGGGGCCACCAAGTGCGTCGGCTACGCAGACGCCCCAGATGGCGGCTTGGGCGCGAGATTTCAATGATGGAGACATGTTGTGCCGTTGGTGTTTTTTGCTCTGTTTTTGTTCCGAGGCGATTTATTTGAAGATGTCGGAAGATGTCGTCGGAAGTGACTCAAAGAGGGAAGAACCTTGGAAAGTCGGAAACCTTTAAATATTGAGTCATCAGGGCGCAGCACCAGCTGAGGACACTTCAGTATGTGGGAGAGAAACTTAAATGTGACATTGCTAGCGCCAAGGTCAATACGAGCCTTGGGATGATTTGTATGGAGTACGAACTAAGCCTCAAGGCGTTTCCACAGCCTCGCCGACTTATCTCTGAGAGCTGTTGCCTGGACACCCAAGCTCTAATCTCTAAGGTTGTGGCTGAATATGATCCACTAGGGCTGAAAGCATATGTTTTTAGATGAATGAAGCAGCCCATGCCCATGTCCAGGTGTGATCCAGTGGCTTATACCGAAAATACATGTAAATAAAAATCTACTTACGACCAGGCCTGACAACATCTTTCGCAGACTTCCCACAAGTTTCCTCTGCCAAATCCTCTACAGTCTTCCACCTCCACAGCCGCTGACCAGGGTTAACAAGTTCATTATCGTCCCCAAGAAATGCAGCAGTATGAGCAATACCCTCATCACCCATCAAGAACCATACATAAGGATCTGGCCGCGACGAAGGCCCAACATTATTCTCCTTCTTATATTTCTCATATGGAAGACAGTCAATATCAATACGTCCCGCACCAGCAGACTTCATAATCCCCGCGATCTCCGCAACCGAGCGCGAATCACCACCGACATGAACAACATCAGGAACCTTCTCTGCGGGTAGAGTCGCCAGCGTAGCAACCGTCCTACCAACATCGCCAACCGCGGTAAAAGATACCGGCGTGCGGAACGATCCAACAGTAGTATACTTCCCATTCTGAGTGTCAAGACCGAACCCCGGCCCCGTGTCTTCTAGAACTAGTCCACTGAATACGCGGCAGACCTTCATGTGCGGGACGACTCGCTGCACGTTCGCGAAGTGTTTCTTCTTCTGTTGCCACTCCGGGTGGGCGAAGTCGTGGGCATAGTGGTCGACGCTGAATTCGGAGGGGAAGTAGACTCGGATGTGTGTTCCGGGGAGGGCATCTGCGAGCTTTGTTCCAAAGTCATGGCCTGCGGGTCCGATTGTGTTTACGAGGATTTGTATGCCTTGGAGGGCTTCTTTGAGGTTGTTCTCGTTGTAGCCGCGTGTTGAGAGTTTTACGCCGGTTTCGGAGGAGGAGGGTTGGAAGAGACAAGTCTCGTTTCTTGAGAGGAGGATTATATCGGAGAATTTGTCTTCAAAGGTGGAGGAGAGGAAGGATGTTGTGACGTGCTTGCCTAGGTGGCCGGTGACTCCGGCGATAGCGACGACTGGTCGTGTTATTGATGCCATCTATGTGAACACCCTAAAAGAAGAGATTATTTGGAATGGAAGGATAGTGAGGGGATTGGGTGAGTATCAAATTTGTATCTATATATCTCACTTTGCCATGACGACTATCTTCCGGCTAGGGTCCGAACCAAGCTCTGGTTGGCCCATGATTGTATATATCGAGGTTCTATATTCTGCAATATAGAAGTATTTGAACAGCTCATGCATGATCTACCTCCCATATATGGACTGTGTCAGTTAGGGGCACTAGGGAGCCGAGGAGTAGTGGTTGAAACTAGTATGTATCAGAATGAGATAGGCATATATTCTGTGAAGTTTCATGATGCCTAGGTACATATATTCTACATGCATTCTACTCATATCACAAGAATAGTCAGCCACTTGTGTGCGGCTATAACCTTCTAATCTTCTTGGTGATCTTCTCAGGTAGCCTCCTCCAATCCTCTTTTTATGTCTTGTTAGTGGTCATTTTAGGTGGTCTCCTCAGGTAGTCTTTTTAGATATAGTTGTTTTCTCGCTTTTCCAAGTTTGCCGGGCAGACAACAGGAAAAGGCCGAAAAAGGCTTCATTTGTGAAATGAACTTTACTAAATATAGCCTTTGACAAACCCGAAATCATCGTGTGTTGAGGCTTGGATTGTAGCAAATGAAAGAACGATCAATTCAAACCTTGTGTTGTACAAATATAACAAAGGGGTTAATAATCACGGATAATGATACAGTGATGCATGAAGAAGGACGGATCGTAGCCACAGCCGATACGGCAGAACAAGTGTTGATGTAACAGACGGATCCGGGATAATTCTCGAGGGTCGGCTATATCACCCACCAGTCCACAACGCGGGCATTGCAGTCGAGTGTTCCGCTAGAGTATCGATATTAGTATGTCACTCATAATGTGATAGAGCTAGTAAACTTAAACCTCGCGATGATTACTTACGTTAAGTTCCATATCGTGTACGCATTCCAGGATCATGAGAGTGCCAGCATGAAAAGCAAAGTGTGAAAGCAAAGCGTAAGGCATATGAATAACTGTAGCTGTGATGACAGTGACAAAGGATCTCTCGGCCTCCGGCATGGGTATACGGGAGGCCGAGAGGTCCAGGAGCAACTAACCAGATAGACTTCTCGTTTGACTCTTTCGTGACCGAGACGCCGTCGACTGGTCCTAGCGAAGGGTGGTAGGTTGAGGTGCCAAACTTGTAGTCGTCTCGTAATACTAAGAGGAGTTCAGTCTCTAGGGGCACGACGTTGAGATTGTCGTTGCCCCAGTGAAAAGATATCACCGACGTAGTGAGTCAGAACGAAAGGATATCAACCACGGCATCCGGGATCTCGACCGTGTTGTCTGATTTCCATAGTGTGATCCAATCCTTACATATCTTGGTGATCTCATTCCGAGCCTGGTTGTTTTTCTGTTGGCTGAAACGACGCAATGATCGGACATTAGCGAGGAGATTAAACAATCGAATAACACGATGACTTTGCCTGAGGTGGGCATTATCTCTGGCCTCAGTATAGGAAATGTTGTAGTAGGCTGCAAACGCGGATTCCCATTTACAAGCCCTCGCCTTATTTTCGCTGAACATGCGCGAGGTGGCTTGAATGTCCACTGATGCTACCCCCTTGAGAGTAATCCGTAGGATGGTCAGACCATTCGTTAAGGACAGGGCAATGCAAGTCGAGATGCAATTCGGTCAACGATTTTGTTATGTTTTCATGTTGTTCCTTCAAAACGGAAATTTCATGTTGTAGGTCTTCTAACTGCGAAAGTATAGACAGGCCGGCATTGTTCCCGATTCTTTTCTTCGAGTGGTCAAGAGTAAGATCCGTCGGCTCGGTGAGGTTCTCGGACATCTTTGCGACACTGGGGTGGTACGAGACCTCACGGACAAGCACTCCGGTCCACGGCTAGAAATGATGAGCAAGCTTGTTCGAGATAGGAGGGGTTTTGGAAAATACTTGAGGGGTTGGAGATGGCGACTGGGGAAGAGCAGGAATGTAAAAAGTAGAAGATGGGTCAGAGTGGTCATCGAAACCAGAACTGCCTACATATGTACTGGCATCAAGTGGCCTGTTTTCGGGTCCTTCCGTGGCCCGGACGGGCCGACCCCTGGGCTTGCAGATCTTTTTCGTGAACTCATGTTTCAAAGTATTTCGATCGCTTTGAAAAGTTACGAAAGAAAAGTTGGAGCTAACTACCTCCCTCGAGGTTGTGATATATCTGGTGCATCCTGACAACATTCGAATAAGGGAAGCTTTCTGCCACAGACTGATGGGGAGTCACACGTTTCCCGCATTTGGCATTTTCGGAAGGAGCGACTTGGGCAAGGTCATGGATGCCATCTACTTATGCAATTGAGCACCTTGAGCACTTTGAGAGAGAGACAAGTCTGGAATGAAAGGATGAGGAGAACTGGGGTGAATCGCAAGTTTGTATATATGTACATACCTTTGCCATGTCGAATCTCTTTCTTGCGTTGTTGGCAGGCCAAACAAACCTTGGAACATCCCGAGGTCCACAGTAAGCCCTGGTTGACGGACAATTGTATAGGGCGAGGGTTATAGTGCTGTAACATTGCACTGAATGAAAGACGAAAAATGGAGGCTGAAAAAGTAAAGGGAAATATTTGAAGTGATCAGAATCTGAAAGGTAATTGACCGTACATTAGTACCAGGTCCTTAGCTCATTGAAGCCGCTGCGGTGCATGAGCATCAATGAGCCGAATGTCAAGATCTTGATTCACGCAATGCTCGGTTGTTTAAATTAAGGACAAGGAGACAGAGGAGAGAGGAGAGAGAGGGGGAAGAAACCCTTCAAACAAATCCAACTTAGGTTCTATAACACTCTTCGATACATATGTATCATCTCATATTACAATATACCTCAACGTCTCAACTGTGGACAGCCTTGAATCCTCTATATTTTGCAACACAGAAGTGTTTCCACAGCTCATGCTTGATCTACTTCCCATATATGGAGTGTGTCGGCTGGGAGCACAACCTTGGAACAGACATAGGGACGTCGCAATTGACATGTTGCGGAGTCATTGAAACCAGTATATATCAGCGATGACATAAATTGTGTATAATTTTATGATATTCTACCGAAATCCAACGTTAGAGAGCGTGTGACCCCCAGAATGCTGTTCGTGACCACATCAAAAACACCATATCCCATTGTGTAACCCTCGGGGGCCAACGCCTCTGCTAGAAAAGAAACATAATGTACTTGTGCTTCATTCCTAAATCCAAGTCTATTCCTTCTCCATGCTTAGGTATTTAGCCTCGGCACCCTTGATACACGAAATGTTGGCACCGAGCTTGTTGATCGTCTCAATATACTCATCATAGGGGTCCGAGTCGAAGACAATACCACCACCAGCCTGGAGGTACGCCACACCGTCCTTGAGCATCATAGTACGCAGCGCAATGCATGTATCCATCGCACCGGGCATTTCAGCGGAGCCATCGGTGTTGGCGCTGTTATATCCAAAGTATCCGACAGCGCCGGCGTAGACGCCACGCTTTTCACCCTCCAACTCGGCGATGAGCTGCATGGCACGCACCTTAGGTGCACCGGAGACTGTGCCGGCTGGGAAGATAGACCGGAATGCATCGAAGCGGGTCTTGTCGGGCCGCAGCTCTCCGGAGACTTGGGAGACCAGGTGCTGGACGTGTGAGAACTTCTCCACGACCATCAGTCGGTCGACCTGTGTTGTCGTGGGGTCGCAGACCCGGTTCACGTCGTTGCGGGCGAGATCGACCAGCATGACGTGCTCGGCGCGGTCCTTGAGACTGCTGCGGAGCTCCTCGGAGAGGGCAGCGTCCTCCTCCGGGGTCTTGCCGCGCTTCACTGTGCCTGCAATGGGGTGGCTGATAATACGCCCCCGCTCTTCCTTTACCAGGAGCTCGGGGCTGGCTCCGACAAGCTGGAAGTCTTGGCAGTCGATATAGAACAAATAAGGAGAGGGATTGACGGTGCGAAGATGGCGGAAGAGGTTGAATGGGTGGAGAGAGGTGGGTCGTGATAGCCGCTGTGACGGCACGGTCTGGAAAATATCGCCCTTGGCGATGTGCTGCTTCAATCGGTTGACGTGGCCTTCATATCCCTCCTGTCCGATGTTGGATGTATACTCCTGATTCGGGAGGATCGGGCCCTGGGGTGGAAGCGGCGTACGGTCCTGGAGCAGCATCTCAATCGTCTTTTGGATGATGGACTGGCCCTTGAGGTATGAGGCCTCGATATCTGCATCCGCCGAGGGAATGGGAACGTAGGTGATGACCTTGACGACTTGGAAGAAATGATCGAATGCAACGATGGTGTCGTAAAGCATAAAGAAAGATTCCGGCACTCCGAGGACATCCTTCATCGGCCGCGCCGTCTTGGGCTCAAAATATCTAACACAGTCGTATCCAACATATCCGATCGCCCCGGCAGTCAACGGCGGAAGGACTAATTCAGGTACTGTCGCGACGCGGAACTGAGAAAGCTCATCCTCGAGGTATGGGAGGGGATCGGCTGCAGGGCCATGGCCTTCGCCGGTCTTGATGACCTTCCTGGGGTCTGTATTGGAGGAAGTGGTAAGCGATGGAATGTGACCAAAGACTCCCGGTATCACCCACCTGCACCAACAAAGCTGTATCGCCCAATGGTCTCCGTGGTAGCAGCGCTTTCATACAAGAACGACAATGGCGAGCTAACCCTGCGAGTCAGCGATCTTGTCCAGTATCCCATGCCCCCCGCCTTATCGCCAATGTTGGAAAGAACCCAATGACTCACTTCTCTGCAATCTTCAAGTATGCCAATGTCGGGGTTAAGAGGTCGGCAGCGATCGACGCCGTGACAGGAAGTAGGTTGGGAGGGAAGGCGGAGTTCCTCGACTTGGAGATCACATCTCGCGCCGTCTCGAGGGACGGGATGGTGACGACCTGAGTCATTGGTCAATAAGTGCAAACACAATCTCGGGCGCCGAGGGCGGAGATATACAGCAGCAAGACAGTTATGTACTTACAGGAGTTGCCATTTGTTATAAGTGCCTGGTATCGACAAAGGATAATAAAGAGGAAGGATTGAATTGGCGCGGGAAAATGATTCACACCGTCCACGGGTGGGTATGCTGACGGCGGGCCCCAGTTTGCTGATGTGAGATTTGAACAAACACAACGGTGATGTGAATTGTAGGCTTAATATCAGTTTTACGCCTCTTTATGGATGGAGTTCCTGGAATGAAAACCCTCAAACCTTGAAAAAGCTTACACGTCTCACATGTGTGCTCAGGTGCCCTCCAGCGCGTGACTATATGCGTCCCGAAGCGGACTAGCGTCGAGGGGTATATCGATTATCGATAGAGGCCTATCTCCGGAGGTCGGGACTATGTACCTATAATGGACAGGGCTTCCTATGAAAATCGGGGTATTTGCTTGATTATCAGACACTAAAAGTGAGAATCAGAGATCACAGATCCCACCTGAGATGGGTGAGGGTAAAAAAAGGCAAAAAAGTCCACCGTCGCCAGTCCATGTCATTCGCCGTGCCCACCCAAACCTGTCCCAAGCAATGCATGCCATTATGCATTTTCTAAAGAAAAATGTATGTTCATAGAAGACAAAAAGGAAAAAGGAAAAAGGAAAAAGGAAAAAAAAAAAAAAAAATATCGAGAAAAGCATAAAGGGTGATATGTCTTCGAGGGAAAGAGATCGAAAAGGCTTTTCAAGCGGGATTGTTGGATTAGTTCAAGCAGGGCATGAGTCGTGAATTTTCATGGGGCTGTTCCAAACCCGCTGTCACCGTTGCAAGTTGATGATTCCCATCTAAAAGAATTGGACTGTCAGCATGGGGGTAATTGACACAGGTAAACCAGACCAGGGAGCTTACCTGTTTGTCGAAGCCATAGGCAAGTCGTTTCCCATCTGCATCCCAGGAGAGGGCGCGATGGGGATCTGATTTTGAATATCCATTCTGTGCATGGTGTCCATTCTGACCATTGGTCATACGGTCGGCCTCCTCTTTCTTCACCTCAGGGCTAGTTGCGGTCCAGGTGGACATGAGATTACCTCCAGGGTGTCCAGTGTTCCAGATAAAGAGGCCGTCCTTGCTAGCCGCACCGAGAGCATATCCATCGGGCGAGAAAGATCCGGTAATGGCGGGGGTTGAGGCTAGGCTCAGCTGATGGAAGTTCGTGTAATCCTTTGTATCGAGGTTGACTTGCCAAACCTTGACCTTACCATCTGCCGAGAAAGAGGCAAATTCAATACGATGGGGGTCAAATTGAGGGCTGATATCAATGCCAGTGATTCTGTCCTTGTGGGCGTTAGGGATAAGAATGTCATGGGTAGGGATCCAAATTGAAGCGCTCAGTCCAGAAGCCGCGATAGCAACGGAATGAGACTCGGTTTGGACACAGCGAATAAACTCCCAGGTTGCGTTATCTCTGGGAGAAGGGAATGTCTTGATCAAGCGGATGCTGTTGTCCACTTCGCATTGATAAACTGCACCGTCACCAGAAGCAAATGCCAGGTTGCTTCCACACCACGCAAGATCATAAACATTGTTCTCAATTATTTGGGGCGGAGGGAAAACATCTGGTCGGCGGCTGTCGTCCCAAAGTGCGAGTTCCGATACGTTATGATTCGAGGCTACAACGACCAGTTGCGAGCTACCAGTTGCCCAGTGCAAGCCAGTGATGAGCCGGGGTACTTCAGGTAGCAAATCCACTGCGTCCCCATTGACGTTGTACATGGTGATAGTGCCCCTGTCCTCGGTACAAGTCGCGACGGCCAATTTCTCACCAATGGCATCCCAGGCTACTGTCGAGACACTTGTGTCACCCTTCTTGAGCTCGACAATTTTCTTCTGGACAGGTTCCGACGACATGGACAACTTCCACAAGCTGCAAAAGAGGTCACCGGCTCCCACAACCACAGTTGGATCCCGAGGGCGCCATGCGGCGTGAGTCACGTGATGATCCAGATTCAGCAGGGCGGTGTCGGGTGTCAAATCGATGGGCTTGGCGGGGGCGATCGGGGCGGAAGAGCTCTCGCCGTTTTCCAGGGTCGGTAGTTCAGGGATCTCCTCGGCCATGCTGACATCACCATCCTCGTCCATATGATCGGGCGTATCTGGCTGACTTTCAGTTTGCGCCTTGTCCTCCATAGATTCATCGCTATCAGTTTCGTCTTTTCGGCTGTCCTTTTCGGGCTCGGCATGGCCGTTCACCGGGCGGTCGCGCACAAGTTGACTCGGCGAATCTGGGCCTGTGCCGACAGCCTCATCTGGACTTTTCACCGATGCAGCTTTGGCTCCAATTTCAAAGGGCTCTGGCCCGAAAAAATAGTCAGATGGTGAAATGTTTTTTCGATTGCCCTCCTGCGCATTACAATTAGTTTGGGTTTCAATTGAGGAACCCAAAAAGAAAGTGGTTTTTTTTTTTTCCCCCTTTGGTGCGTAAGAACCGTTTAAAATGAAATACGTACCTTATCCAGCGAGGATTCCAACTCGTGGTACTGGAGGCCCTTTTGGACCAACGACACCAGCGCATGGGTTTTAATATAAGGCGCAAACGGGAGAGTTTGCGGGTCTGGGAACCACGCGCGCTGCAAAGACACGGCGGCATCACCATGACCTAGGTTGAGTTAGGTCAATTTTGAAGGAGAAAGTCAAGGGGGGCAATGTGACCAACCGGCTTCTTGGAGGTACCTAAAAGATATTAGTTCTGCAGGAGACACATGGGCTCTATTGCACTTACCTCCATATTAAATAGTTGACATGATGCGACGTGAGGTCAGGTTGTGCCATGATTACATGTGCGACCAGCTAAGGGCCACGGACATGCCAGAGAGGGAAGAGCTGTTTTGCCGATGAAAACCAAAGTGGAGGCTTCGATGCGCGAGCTTCAGGAACACGGAACACGAGGCCGGAAGGGGGTAGGAACTTCCGGATAAATAGAAAAGGGGGGTGCTTGTATTTCCCGCACAGAATCTAAGACTTTGAGACCTGAAGATTGAAGAGAAAGCCAAGACAAGGGAGAAATTGAAGATTTGGAGGGGGGGATTTGAAAAGAGAGTGAGAGAGTGAAGGGAAGAAGAGATGAGATTAAGGATCAAGAAGAGTAGGATTCTGTAAATTTCGAATAGAAATAGGAAACAAGTATTCGAAGAAGAGAGAGAGGGAAAGTGAAGATCTGAGATTAAAGGATCCAGAATGTTTGGCAGAAGTCCATTTTAGCACTAGCCACTGGATCCTCCGTGTGTGGCGTTGACCTCCACACTTTTCGATCTCTTCTCTCCCGTCATTTTTCTATGAATTTGGTATTATATAACATTACGAATGTCTACTTGATATTCTAGACTTCATCAAACACTCCTGACACTCTACCCCTCGAGATACTTTGTCTTCTCAAACCACTCTCCTGTTAAGCGCCTAAAAACGGGGGGTTCTCCACACATCGGGGGATTTCAGCACGAGCACCCTGGCACCTTGCAAAAGTTCCATTCCCAAGTACCGGAGTGCTTCTCCTGTGTCACAACTTACACTTACATTTACACTTATAATAATATCTACTTACAGGGGTTCTACCTTTCGGACATCTTATACCAATGACCTGAACTGCATCCACCCGAACCTGCAGGATCAATCGCAGATGGTGGATCGTGGCTAATGATACCGCCAGTTGCCGACCTGACATTGGCGCATCCTTAAGGCGTGCATACTTTAAGTACGGGGTATTTTATACCCTTTGACTTCTTTACTTAATGCGACTTACTGACTGGTTAAGTTGAATATACTTCGGTTGTTTCTTTTCATTTACTATTGCTGGCTACATTACCACTCCCATTACAGAGTGTTTGATAGATGCAGGTGGCTAGGTACTCCGTATCCGTTGAATGTTGGATGTTGGATGTTGGAGTTCGATCTTACACTTGTTGGGTCATTAATAGATCATTAATAACAATACGTGCTACTTACCTATGTAGGTATTGGCCTTGAAGCCTTGTCACTCATTCAATCTAATTCTAGATTCAAATCACATTCTATAAGTAGAACCAGGTAATAAGAAAGGAAAAAAAAAAAAAAAAAAATGAACTAAATAGTAAGAAACACGAGATAATAACATGAAACATAAGTTGATTAAATATAATCGAAGGCTATGTGGATGTGTAATGTCGGTGCCTTTGAAGCATCTCGGGGCCAAACAAACATGGATGCTACTTCCGCCCAAGTCTCCCACCTCAACTTTCGCATCTCTACGGTGGCGTCTTGCAGCTCCAAGCGAGCTCCAACATGTCGCTCCGCATCAATATTCCCCCTGCTACTCGAACCTGTCTCGTCAGCCTTCTCACCCTCTCCCTACTCTACAACATTGCCAGATGGCGACAAATTGACACCACCGGCGGAACTCCGACCACATCTCCTCTCGTCCCCTACCTGACCCTCGTCCCCTCGTTCTTCTATTACTATCCCTGGACAATCGTCACGGCCACCTTCGTCGAGCAGAATATATTTACCGTGGTATTAAATGCCGCCACCGTATTCTATGGCGGCAAGTACCTCGAGCGCGCGTGGGGCTCGCGCGAGTTCAGCAAGTTCATCGCGGTCGTCGCCGTGATCCCCTGCGTCACCATCATTCCAATCTACTTAGTCTGGGGAGCGATCGGAGGCTCCTCGAGTAGAGTGTACGCATCGCCCCTTTCCCTTCCCCTTCGCCAACAGGAGCAAACCGATTACCACCACCCTATACCAAGCACTAACAATCTCAACCAAACAGCCTCACCCAAATATGCGGCGGAGTCTCCATCCAAGCCTCCTTCCTAGTCGCCTTCAAACAGCTCGTTCCAGAACACACCGTAACAATCTTCAAAGGAATAATCAAGATGCGCGTAAAGCATTTCCCCGCCCTCTTCCTCCTCCTAAACACCATCAGCGGTCTCGTCATCGGAACACATACCGCCGCAATCCTCTCCTGGCTCGGCCTCCTCGCCAGCTGGACCTACCTCCGCTTCTACAAGCGGCAGCCCGACCTAACCGGCACCTCGAGCGGCACAGGCATCAAAGGCGATGCCAGTGAGACCTTCGCCTTCGCCTGTCTATTCCCGGACGTCATGCAGCCACCTGTGGCCTTCATCGCGGACAAGATCTACGCTCTGCTAGTTGCAGCTAAGCTCTTGACGCCGTTCTCACAGGACGATATCGCCTCCGGTAATGAGCTGGTGCTGGCGAGAGGCGAAGTAGGCTTGCCAACGCTCTTGAATAGCCAGCGTGGTGGGGCTAGGGGAGCGGGTAAGCGTGAGGAGGCGGAGCGAAGACGTGCTATTGCGCTCAAGGCTTTGGATCGCAGGTTGCAGGCTGCTACTGCTGGGCGTGTGCAGGCTCACTCGCCTGGTTTGGGGGAGCCTAGTTCGTCGATGCCGCGTCCTGCTACGCCCACTCCGGCTGCGCCTGTTGGTCAGAGTATGCTGGGGGAAACGAGTTACAATCCGGATCATGCTTGAATGAGGTCTGGCGCTTCTTTTTCTGACTCTGGCGTTTTGTGACGCACTTTGGATTTGACCCTTTGGACATATTCGCATTCGTGGCATGGCTGGTTTGTGGCTTAGTTTATTTTTCCATACGATAGTGTGTACACTTATGATGATGTACATGATTTGTTTGACCTGTCTTGGGGGTTTGATTTCCCACTCTAGTTATTAGGCTGATATCTTAGCGCCTCTGTGATTGCGGTGGCTTTTTGGCCTTGAATTTGATTTGTTTTATTCCACAGAGCTTGTACGTCAATTACTATTTGAAGTAACCGTTGCACTCTATCAATGTTTTACTTTAACCATTCTCCTTGGCGTATGGTCTTTATATTGATTATCGTGTTGATCCTAACCCGGCTATTCACCTCCTGTGTCCATCTCCATCTCAGCCTCCTCTTCGTCTAGCAATGGCACAAACCGGAAGTCCACAAAGCACACAGGTCCATTGGGACCCTTTACGCCAGCACCAACCGGTCTGCCCACTGGCACATTATGGTCGTCAAGCTCAATCATGAACTGTAAGCTCAACACCCCCTGCCGGTCCCCACGGATACTAACCTTATTAGCGACAGACATAGCTCTCGCAGCATTGCGGACCAAACCAAAGCGATAGCTCTGTTTAATGCGCTCGCCCATAGAAGAAGGAGGAGAAACAAGGAAAGTCTCCGTGACCGTGGGCGCAAGCTTAGCTCTAGTTGCGCGAGCCCGGGAAGAGCCATCGTCGAACAACACCTTATGCATCTGAGATTGGGTGTTGCCCTGGCCAGCGCCTCCGGCGATCTCATTGTGCTGGTCAACTGAGAACTCCACAGTGGATTCACTGAACGGGCCACCCGCACCGGAGAGAGCGAAGTACGGTTCTCGCTTGGCGCAGGCGGATAGTTTTAGGATTGTGGGGGTGGAGGAGTCGAGTTCGGCGATGGCATTATGTAGCCAGGCGGACCGCATAATGATTTTCATGATGATGGCGTCACGCTGGAGGGGAATGTCTGCTTCGTCTTCGTCGGGCTCATAGGTGACTAGCTCGCAGGTTGTTTTCACCCCAGCTTCAGTGATGGTGATGCTAAGCGGGGCACCATGTTGGGCGTATTGCAGGGTGCAGGAGCGATCCATGAGCAGGGCTGGAGCGTTGAATGCACTTGAGGCGATCCCGCTTTGTATGATGCTAGTGTCGCGGGGTCGGTTGGACTCGGGGAGCTCGTTGATCCCGAAGATTTTTAGGGTCTCGAGGATGGCGGAGAGGGAAATGACAAAGTGAGGGTAAGCCGCATTTTGCGAGGATTCATTGTCGTCTTGGGGCGTTCCGTTCTGGTTGTTATGTTCAGAGTCGGTTGATGGATTGAATGTGTAGCTGGTGAAGAGCGACTTGTCGAGGAAGGCTAGTCCTTGGATGACGCGGCCTTCCTCCACTGAGAATCGGAGGCCATCTGGGGTAATTTGGACGGTGGCCTTGTGTGCAAAACCAATGCAGGAGAGCAGTGTGTAGAGATGGTGGGCGTTGTTGGAGACGCCGGCGAAAAGGGGCTCCATTTTGTGACGTAGAGTGCTAGCTCGGACTTTTCAAACGCGATACTGGCACAGAGCAAAGATGATGAGTCACAAGATGCGTGATGACTTTTGATGTTCTAGCAGTACAAGCCCCTTTGAACCCAACGCTTATGGTACATTTAGCGAGACGCGCAATAGGAAAGGTGGCCAGTTAAACGTAGACTCCGGCGGCGCAGATCATAAACACAGCTCCAAAGCTATCCAGAATACCCAATCAGTATATCGTATCTTGAGAAATGGGACGCAACGCATTACTAACCCAGATGCCAGTGCGGCGGGGACTCCCAAGGATACGATGCCGAGGAAAGACCGATCTGTTTGATGAAGTCAGCGTTCAGTTCAACATGCCCAGGTGTGAAATTTATAAAGTAACTTACTCAAGCCAAAGAGAGTGGCGGTAACCAATGCTATCAATATCAGTCAGAGATTGGCCGTTTTCAAAGCTATGATAGACCAAGAAGCTTACCGACGAGGAGCAAGTTGAAGCCGAAGGAGAACTGGCTGTCCTTGGCAACGAGAGGGGTGAACGGAGTTGCAGAGGCTGCCTCCCAGACTTCGTTCAGAGACATTAGGACAATAGATGATTAATGCAATTGAGAAATTGATTCAGGTTAAAGATAATGTGAAAGTGATATACATCGGCGGCGTTGATCTGGCCCGACCGGTGGTTAGTTGTTCCGACCGATAGATACCCCATGTCATTATCAACGCAGGGTCAAGTTTGAAGATCCAGGACATCATGGTTGTTGATTCACCAAAGAGTAAGTGAACTATTGTAATTTCTCATTTCATGGAAAACAATCTCTAACGTGACAATATGGTATCAGGCTTCAAGCGCAAAGCCTCTGACGAGGCAGCTTCCCCGGACTCTGGCCCGCAGATAATCAAGAAGGCACGCACAGATTCCCCCGTGAAAGAGGTGAAAGAGGTAAGAGAAGCTCCTCGCTATCGATATCGCTATCGATATCACCGTATCGGCCCTTTGTTCTGATAAGAAATCCCCACAGGAAGATGGCCCTCTTAAGAGGCCTCCGCTTCGTATCGTTCCATTTCCTGAGAAGGTATCCTCCCATCCCACGCCATGGACTCTCGTGTCTATTCGCGAGAAACAATGGCTGACGATAGCCAGCCTGCTGTTCTCGAAGAACGCCGAGGCGACATTGAATTCCGTGTCGTCAACAATGATGGTGGTCACGATAGCTTTATTGTCTTGACAGGCTTGAAGTGTATTTTCCAGAAGCAACTTCCCAAGATGCCCAAGGACTACATCGCACGCCTTGTCTACGATCGATCGCATCTGTCTATGGCTATTGTAAAGCATCCATTGGAGGTTGTTGGGTATGTCATTAGCGCCGAGTCCTGCCCGGTTGGTTGGATCAAGATACTGACCGACTACAGAGGAATCACGTATCGTCCATTCAATGCTCGAAAGTTTGCTGAGATTGTATTCTGCGCGATTTCCTCGGATCAACAAGTGAAGGGATACGGTGCACACTTGATGTCCCATCTTAAGGTACGGATACTTACAGGTCTGCTTCCTATGCATATATCTGACCCATTTGCCGGCTTAGGACTACGTGAAAGCCACCTCCCCCATTATGCACTTCCTCACCTACGCCGATAACTACGCCATTGGTTACTTCAAGAAGCAGGGCTTTACCAAGGAGATCACACTCGATAAATCAATCTGGATGGGTTACATTAAGGATTACGAGGGTGGCACGCTCATGCAGTGTACCATGCTCCCCAAGATCCGTTATCTGGAGATGGGTCGCATGCTCACCAAGCAGAAGGAATCCGTGCAAGCCAAGATCCGTGCGTTCAGTCGCTCACATATCATTCATCCCCCTCCGAAGGAATGGAAGAACGGGGTGTTTCCGATTGATCCCCTTAGCATTCCCGCTATTAAAGAGTCTGGATGGTCCCCAGATATGGATGAAATGGCTCGCCAACCACGCCATGGGCCCAACTACAACCAGTTGCTTCACTTGTTGAACGATATGCAGAACCACAGTGCAGCCTGGCCGTTTACTCAGCCCGTGAACCGCGATGAGGTTCCAGACTACTACGAGGTAATCTTGGAGCCTATGGATCTGTCGACCATGGAAGAGAAGCACGAGAAGGACTTGTACCCCACCCCACAGGATTTTATCAAGGACGCCATGTTGATTTTCGACAATTGCCGACGCTACAATAACGAGACCACACCCTATGCCAAGAGTGCAAATAAGCTTGAGAAGTTCATGTGGCAGCAGATCCGGAACATCCCGGAGTGGTCGGTAAGTATTTGGAATGAAGGTGTTTTTGACACATGCTAACTCTGGCATGTAGCACCTTGCCGATAATCATTGATCCCAGGACATACATTTTACTGCAGCGAGGGTGTTTTTATGGAACGGCGTTGGGGATTGGGAATTTGATGGGAAATACCCTGTTGATAGATTACCACATGCAGTTTTCACTGGCTATGAATGAATGCCAGTTTACAATTTCCTTTCCGTTGATTAATGCAATGTAATATAGATCTATATTGTAGATCAACGTCGAGGTCAATCCATGGATGGATATGCTGATCCATCTTCACACCAATCACATCAATAGATGCGATGCTTGGTATTGTGGGGCCGACGTTCGAGTTGATGCCCATGGCATACAACATTGAACATAGAGCATGGCCTTGGAAGGTAATAACAGCAGATTATAGAAGAACGTGACTCGAAGGTAATACCCACGGATAAGGGTGTATATATGCATGATGAGACGTGATGCAATAACCTCAGACCTCAACGTTAATTTCCCCCCTGACGGATCTTAATCTCGGATTATCATTGTTGCGGTGTTTCGAGAAGAATGCTGATGGCTGGAATAGCCTCATGAACTTCACCCTTACGTCTTTCGTTTTGCAGGGCTTGTCTTTTTCAAGTTTCCTTGTTTTCTTTTCTTGCTATTGCTGTTGCTGAGCCGACCTAGTCGAGTTGTGGCCTCAGGGGCTCCCCCTATCCAAATACCATTCATTGTCTACCGCGTGGAGCTCAATTTGTTTCAACCCCTCTCATTTCGCTCTCGATTTTCGATCGTTCGCTTCTCTTCGCCTTCATCTTACGCAAACCTTTCGGTTGTGTTGAGATCGCTTGCTCGCTCCCTGACACGACCTTAATCTCGCCCCCCTTTTGCTCCCCCGCTTTGGCTTTGAAATTTCGGTCTTGCCAACTCGAAGCATATGGCCGATATGTCTCATCATGATTTTGTCGATGCGGATTCGCGTAATCGACTCCCGACACTCTTTGAAGTGCTGAGCCGCCGAACTCTCGCCCCGGTCGATCTCTTTTCGTTCTACATTTACATGCGCGACCAGCAGCGTTCCGTAGACTATCTAGACTTTTGGTGAGTGTAAGCTCACATTCAATGCCCGTATCTGGGGGTTAACGGGGACTCTAGGCTCGATGTATCACAACACATGCTACTGTGCCGACACTATGTTCGTGAACTCCGCCGTTCCGTACTTGTCGCGACCCCCGATATGGAAAGAGCCGATAGCAAACGATCTTCTGCCATGCTAGACAATCTGGAGAACCTTGGTGATATTCCACTGACGGAGGCCGGACCTTCTCGCTTACGAAACGGATTCCAAGAAAACGAGAAGGACAGAGATGCCGACCAACGCCTGTCTGCGTTCCTTCGCTCCGAAGGCCAAACCACATCACCCTCCCGGGGAAACAGCCTGCGATCTTCCGGGGAATCAGCACACCAAACATCCTCGTATGAAGGTGGCCGTGACACCCCGGATTCCCGGGCTAACGACTCAACCTCCCCTGGGCACACAGTGGCCCGCAATGACATTCGCGCCAGCGCTGAGAAGATCTTGTACACATATCTACTTCCCGGTTCGGAGCGAGAGATTATGCTACCAGAATCAATGGTTTCCACAATTATCAACCTGGTCGAAGATGACGGCCGAGACGACCCCGAAGTCTTTGACCCTGCCAAGGACTATGTGTTCCAGGCCATGGAGCGTGATGCATTCCCAGGATTCTTGCAAGCAAAAGCCCTTGGAAATATGGTTCCCCTGAGTATCATATTGCGCCTTGCCTTTGCTCTGATTAGTTTCGGCGGAGGATTCTGGGGTGCCTTCTACGTCGTTCTGCGGGATAAACCCCGGAACATTCGTTGCTGGGTACGTTGAGGATTCTCTCTAAACATCGTCAATCAGCCTGCTAATTTCAATCCAGATCATCCTTCCATTTGCTGTCGCTGCATACTTCATCATCTCTTACCAGTACAAGATCGACCCCGTCATGGCGTTCCTGGGCTACAGTGAATATACCTTCATGAACTGGGCCCCAATTCGCGAGCCCTATGTTCGAAAGCTGCTGAACAAGCGCGCCCTCGTCACCGCATTGATCGCTTTTATCACGGCAGCAGCTCTGAGCATCTTGTTCATCTTCGTCCCCGGCATCATGCTGTGAGCTTTTCGCCGAGTCCAGTACCATCTAATCTAAACATCCAAAAACAATCGCTCCATGAAGTTCGCTGTCCGATCATTTGATCATCCCTACCATGTCTACAATTCGGTTGACTTGACTTGTTCAAGGCGTTCCCACCATGTCCGAGTACCGAGGTTTTGCTTCTACGATGCATATTCTTGAAGAATACTGTGTCTTAGATCTGCAGCCCATCCTCGTCCTCAAGAGCTATACAGAAGAGATTTTGGTCTCCTCCATCCGCCTTATCCATCCGCTTATCAGCGGTCACATCTATTTCCTCTCTGTCATGTCCATATTTATTTCGCCCGTTGTTTTGCTGTGATTCTTCTTCTCTTCCGCCAATACCCCTCTCGACTTTGACAACTTTGTATTGTATCTATTTTCTGATTAATGAGTGTCGCCATTAGGGCCTTACGAATGCAATTTGCTCCTGTCCACGGGTTCCATATCCATGAGATAGATATCTTCCGTAAAAGATGAAACGAAACCATAATCAAGTCATTTCATATCATAAATCCTGTCGGAGCCGCTATGATCCTCTGCGCCACGAAGCCATGAGCAAATGGGAGTATAGTGCCATGTGAATCAACACATCCGCACTTCAAGACTTGCGCCCCAAAACCCTCTTTGGCTGCCGACTGTTTCCCGCACGAGCACCAGGCCCCTCATCAATATCCATGCGCGAGCCATGCTCACCACCATCATGAGTCTCAAAGAACCCATCATCCTCATCAATATCGTCTGCATCCCTCTTACTCCCCCCAACGCCAGCGCCAAGCCGACCACCACGCCGACCACCCTTCTTGCCCGCACTTTGCTTCCTCTTAACGGCCTCCTCGAGAGCCTCACTGTGTGTCCGGGCGCGTGCGGCACGCTTCGCAGCGTCACTCTTGACGCGCGCAATCTCCGCCTCCAAATCGGAGACGACCTCGCCGCAGCGCGATTCCCACTCGCTCAAGTTGACAATCATTTTAGGGAGGGACTGGGGTTGGACGTCTCGGAGCGGGGCGACGGCTGTCACGTTCACTGACGGTGGGTTTGAGGCTGGTGAGAGGCGGGCTGTAATCAGGGAGGCGTAGATGGCTGCTGTTACGAGGGATTCGAGCTCAGCTTTTGTGGGGGTGCTGAGGGCGGTCATCAGGGCGCTGTAGGTGAGAGGTTTGATTGTTGTTGAGAGGGTTAAGAGTGAGAGGAGGCGGAGTTTGAGGGTTTGTTCAGTGTTCAGCTCGGGGAGGTTTGGGGTTGCTGGTGCGGGGTGTTAGTGGTTAGCTGTTGTTTTGGTGGCAGAGGGGGTTTGGTTCTCATCTGTATGATTCTGAGGCTTGCTTTGGTTCCTCGCCTCTGGATATATGCAAACTTACTTTGATATTCTTGCCATGTGCCCCACGCGAAGATCTCTAGAAGCTTTAGATAGCCCTTGAACTCGGCTGGAGTGTCTGGTGACCGTAATGCTTGGACCGCCGGCAGCTCGAGCAGCTCTGCAAAGACGTAGGTTTGCGCGTTTGAGGTGGCATTTGTGATGAGGTTGGCGATAAAGCGAGGCGTACTTGCGCTGCTGGAGCGGGCTAGGTGGATAAATGGTTGGAGAGCCTCCAGGGCTCGTGTATGGGTTTGATCCATTGGGATGTTGTGGTTGATGAAAGTGTAGGTTCAATGATTGTAATCAAGGGAGAGAGCTGCAATATGAGAGGTGCGGAGTAGCTAAGTCCAAGATGGGAAACATCAAATGTAGTCCAGGTGGAGATGCTTGTGATGCTTGTGATGCTTGTTTGCATTTAGTGCAAACATACACCTTATCTGATTCTTTGAAGTCCATTCCCCTGGAGATTCGAACATTTGTAAGGTTGATTTTATTTTTATTTTATTATTATTATTTAGCTGTTTATTGTATTATTTATTATTTGTATATATAATACCTTGGAATTAAATCATGTGGTAATAGTACCTATTTCTGCAGGTATAGAAAAAGCGACAATAAGCCGATGCAGTGTAACTGGGTTCATTTCTGTAGACATTTTGAAACAATCACTTGTTTTCGTATGGCTTAGTCTGTTTCAGGCCCTCCAAAGACCCCATGTGAATCTGTATTTTCTACCTGGCTAATATCCCTCGGTGAATCATTAATCTAATTGAAAACCCGACCATCTAATCAGCTGCCCACGCTTATATTGCGTCAACTTATACATTCCGTAGCGTGGCCGATGCGGGTCACATCACCGAAGCCTGTTCTCGTGCGAATCCACTTTCTTTTCTCTCTCCCCCTTGCGCCTTTGGCTTAATTTTCGATAAATCAGACCGACGTGGCTTCCTGGGCAGACTATTTCTTTTTGACTTCTGCAGCTCCCTTTGTCTGCCCAACAAGGGAATGATCTGTTAGTCCCCTGCGCTATCCGATCCATCCGTCCCTCAGCGCGCTATCACTTTCTGCCATCGCCTCGGACGCAATTTGTCAGACACACTCCATATGCTATAATCCCCATCATTCCTCGCCGTGTTCGCCTCGCGCTTCACCGTCGAGATGTTATCTAAGATTCCCCACGCCGGCGGGGCCAGTCAATCCGCACTGGCCATCACAACTATCAAAATCGATGGAATGACTTGCGGAGCATGCACCTCAGCAGTAGAGAGGGCATTTCAAGGGATAGATGGTGCGCGCGATGTTTCCGTCAGTCTCATAATGGGCAGGGCCGCTGTACAACATGATCCGTCGGTGTTAGCGCCTACGAAAATCGCAGAGATGATTGAGGACTGTGGCTTCGATGCGGCAGTACTTTCGACCGAGGAACAAAGGAACCCCGATTATTCTTCTTTTCCGGCTACACAAGTCTCAGTAACCAACCTGGCGGTTGAGGGTATGACATGCGGGGCATGTACATCTGCAGTAGAAAGCGGGTTGAACGGTGTCAGCGGTGTGAACTCGGTAGACGTATCACTACTCTCCGAGCGCGCAGTCGTGGAACATGATGCGGGCATCATCACACCGGAGCAGATCGCAGAGCTCATTGAAGATCGAGGCTTTGGAGCGCGAGTGCTGGACACTTCCCTAGTGGGCTCCAAGGAGCCACCTGCATCGGCTGACACGGAAAAGGAACCTGGACTTCTAGTCACGACGGTCGCAATCGGAGGCATGACATGCGGCGCTTGCACGTCTAGCGTCCAGGGTGCCTTGGGCAGTGTCGCTGGGGTAATCCAGTTCAACATCAGTCTTCTGGCTGAGCGAGCGGTGATTGTGCACGACTCAACTATACTCCCTGCCAGCAAAATCCCAGATCTTGTTGAAGATGCCGGATTTGATGCGTCGATCGTGTCATCAGAGGCGCATGCCTCACTTTCCAAAAAGACACAGCAGATTAATCTGAGCTTGCATGGCCTGCGGGACGGCGTTTCTGCCACGGCATTGGAAGACAATCTATCACAGCAACCGGGTATCCAATCGGCATCAATAAAAATGGCTACTTCTCGTATCGCCATTGCTTTCGACCCATCTACAATCGGAATCCGGTCTATTGTGGAAGTGATCGAGGCTGCTGGTTACAACGCCTTGATTGTCGACTCAGACGATACCAACGCACAGCTACAGTCATTGTCCAAAACGAAGGAGATCCAAGAATGGAAAAGATCCTTCATCATCGCCGCCTCTTTTGCGGTCCCCGTCTTCCTTATCAGCATGATTCTTCCGATGTATTTGCCCGGAATTGACTTTGGCAGCTTCGCAGTCGTCCCGGGCTTATATTTCGGGGACCTGATCTGTCTCGCTCTCACTATTCCGGTGCAGTTCGGCATTGGCAAACGATTTTATGTCACCAGCTTCAAGTCACTCAAGCATCGATCCCCAACCATGGACGTTCTCGTTATGCTGGGCACGTCCGCTGCCTTCTTTTACAGCTGTTTCACCATGATAATGGCTCTTTGCAGCATGGACCACAAGCGTCCTAGCACCGTGTTCGACACCTGCACGATGCTTATCACCTTTGTCACTCTGGGACGTTGGCTAGAGAACCGAGCCAAGGGCCAAACATCCGCTGCCCTTTCTAGGCTTATGTGTCTGACTCCATCTATGACGACCATCTACGAAGATCCCATTGCGGCCGAGAAACTGGCCGAGCGCTGGACCTCCAAACCTATAAATGGCGCATCTGAGCAAGCCGCGTTGGCTGAAGATATGACGGTGAATCATAAATGCATTCCCACCGAGCTGATTCAAGTCGGTGATGTCGTTATCCTTCACCCCGGAGATAAGGTGTCCGCAGACGGTGTGGTCATCCGGGGCGAAAGCTATATTGACGAGAGTATGATCAGTGGAGAGGCGCTGCCTATTCACAAAAAGAAAGGGAGTCAGATAATTGCCGGGACTGTGAACGGCACAAACTCCATTGATTTCAAAGTCATTCGAGTCGGCAAGGATACCCAGCTGAGCCAGATTGTGAAGTTGGTACAGGACGCGCAGACGAGCCGTGCTCCGATTCAGCGCATGGCTGATATCGTTGCTGGTTACTTTGTTCCCACCATCATCGGTCTTGGTTTGATCACATTCTTTGGTTGGATGTTCCTCAGTCATATACTACCTCATCCGCCCACAATCTTCGAAATGGCAGGTAGTGGTGGCCGAGTCATGGTTTGCTTGAAGCTCTGCATCTCGGTCATTGTCTTTGCGTGTCCCTGTGCTTTGGGTCTGAGCACCCCGACCGCGGTCATGGTTGGTACCGGCGTCGGCGCGGAGCATGGTATCCTCGTTAAGGGAGGTGCCGTGTTAGAAGCTGCCACTAAAGTTACTCATGTTGTCTTTGACAAGACGGGCACCCTGACTACAGGTCAAATGCGCGTGGCTGACACCCGAATTGAACCTCAATGGACAATGAACGACTGGCGCCGTCAGCTCTGGTGGCTTATTGTCGGCCTCGCAGAGGCAGGAAGTGAACACCCAATCGGACGAGCGATCTCCTCTACGGCCATTACTGAATCAGGTCATCCCGGAGAAGATGGGTTACCAGGGAGCACGGGTGATGTTGACAACTATGTTGGCAAGGGTGTCTCTGCCGTCGTCGAACCTACATCTAGCGGCCAACGTATCCGGCACCATGTCCTCCTTGGCAACGCCAACTTCCTCCGGTCTAAAAATGTTCCTGTACCTGCTGATGCAGATCCCGACTCTGCGGAACCTGTCGAAGACCCGGAAACTGGCGTCCCCAAGCCTGGTGCTACCGCGGCCGGCATTACACGCATCCACGTCGCAATCGACAACCGCTACGCCGGAACCATCTCCCTCCAAGACACGGTGAAAGAGACAGCCGTGGCGGCAGTAGCGGCCCTGCATCGCATGGGCATCTCAACCTCCATGGTAACAGGCGACACGCTCTCAACGGCGATATCAATCGCCACAGCAGTCGGCATCCCAACCTCTACAATCCGCGCATCCGTCTCCCCATCCGAGAAACGCTCAATCATATCCGCCCTCCAAGCAGAAGGTGAGCGCATCGCCATGGTTGGCGACGGCATCAATGACTCTCCCGCGCTGGCCACGGCATCCGTCGGAATCGCCCTCGCATCCGGCACAGACGTGGCCGTTGAGGCTGCCGATATCGTCCTAATGCGTCCGGACGATCTACTCTCTGTACCAGCCAGTCTCTCGCTGTCGCGCTCGGTCTTCAAACGCATCAAGTTGAACTTGATTTGGGCTTGTATGTACAATGTCATTGGCCTCCCATTCGCTATGGGCATTTTCCTCCCCTTCACGGGTTTCATGCTACCGCCCATGGCCGCTGGTGCCGCCATGGCTCTTTCCAGTGTCTCTGTCGTTGTTAGTAGTCTGCTATTGAAGTTCTGGCGTCGCCCGTCTTGGATGAAGGTTGAGCGTCTTGAGAAGGAGTTTGCTTCGGGCGAGATCTCTCCATTCGGTGTGGCACGTCGCGGTCATGATCGTAAAGTGAGCTGGTGGGCTTCTACTGCCATTTTGTCGGATAGCCCGGGCTCTCTGCGTCGTCGTGCTGGGAATGTTGTCTCTTCGCTTTGGTCTCTCGTCACTGGAAAAGGACCCAAGTCGGCTGTGCAGGGTGATGAGGGTTATGTTCCACTGCAGACGGTTGAGCCGCCTGTTTGATTTCGCCTTGTCCGTATAAAGACTTGTCCTGCATAAGGGCTTCCTTTGTTTTTATGCCTCCTATCCTATTTTGTTGGCTTAGCATATTTCGGGCCCAGTTTTGGCGTTTCATTTCGGTTTATTCTTAAGTTATTTGATACCTCTATGAAACTCATTCTGCATTTGTTATATCGCGATTCTCCCGGGGTCTCACATGAAATTACTACAAACTAAAAGTACGGGATGAGTACATCAGCCTCTGCCTACCTGGGTAGGTGTAATCCAAGGTCCTATTGACTGATGTCTATTCTAATTTGTATTGAATGATGTGTATTCATTGACTGGTGTATTCTATTGATCTACAGGTCTGAACTAAACCTATTCAGGACTATTTGCCTCAGGCGAAACATTTGGTCGGATTCAAGTGCAAACAATGCAAACAGGTGGGCGGGATGACTCCGAGGCTTTTTTGTGCTTCTTTGATAACAAGATCGTCGCGTTTCTTTGGTGCTATTTCTGGAGACGGTATCTAAGAACCTCTCCTGGCATATCTCAGTTTACTTTCGCCAACCTCAGATTGAACGGGTTGTTGACACATTTAAAGTAAAACAGCCCTGCCGTTTTCCCACCTGCTCTTAACGAGAACTAGCTCTTGCGATTCTCTAGAGCGATAAAGAATTCGTCGCTAACACTCCTTGCAGCAATGCCTCCCAAGCAGAAAGCTGGGCAAAAGCCGAAGCCCAACACGGCGGAGGAAGTTGAAGAGACGTTCCAAGCTGTGGTAGGTCTAGCAGTTGGCAAATGGATGCGTGACTGTTCTTGCCAAAGTTCTCTCTATGTGTTACTCTTTACTGACCTGTGGTTTTGATTAGGTGCTCGCGGATACCTTCGAGACGAGATTCGAGCCCTTCACCCGTGACAAGCCTCGTGTATGTCCATACGGCAAAACAGTCATGTCCCAAGACCTCGCAATTAACGAACCAAATTATTACAGTGCCTTCTGCCACTCGCAAATACCCCGATTATCGAATATACACTCGAATTCCTGGCCAATGCAGGTGTGGAGGAAGTCTTTCTCTACGCAGGAGCGCACTCGGATCAGCTGGAGAAATACATCAAGTAGGCTTGCCCTGGGGCACTCCCTCTGATATGGATGGCAAAGCTGACCTATACTGCTAGTGCATCAAAATGGAGGGCTCCATCTTCTCCGTTCAAGCAATTGACCTTCCTGAAGTCGACCTCTACATCTGTCGGTGACGTTATGCGCGACCTCGACGGCAAGCACGTCATTACTGGCGACTTCATTGTCGTGAGCGGCGACGTGATCAGCAACCTGCCCATCGAGGGCGCATTGGCTCAGCACCGGGCCCGCCGAGCACTTGACAAGAATGCGATCATGACCATGGTTCTAAGGGAGGCTGGCCTGCGGCACAGGACCAAGTCCACATCGGTTTCGCCGGTTTTCGTCATTGACCCTACCAAGGATCGCTGTCTTCACTACGAGGAAATCGATCGCCATCCACACGAAGATCAATTGTCTCGTCTGAATATTGACGCCGAAGTTATCCTTAAACACCCCGAGCTGGATATCCGCCAAGACTTGATCGACTGCAGCATCGATATCTGCACCCCGGACGTGCTGAGCTTATGGTCGGATAGTTTCGATTACCAGTCGCCGCGGAAACACTACTTGTACGGTGTTTTGAAGGACTATGAGCTGAACGGCAAGACTCTGCACACATACATCATCAAGGACCAGTACGCTGCGCGCGTGCGCAACCTGAAGGCCTACGATGCGGTTAGCAAGGATATTCTGTCGCGCTGGACGTATCCCTTGTGCCCGGATACGAACTTGCTCCCTGGTCACACGTACACCCTTCGTAAGGGAAGCATGTACCAAGAAACAGGGGTAACTCTGGCACGCTCTTGCGTCATTGGGCGCCGCACAGTCATCGGAAAAGGTACTAGCATCGGAGACCGGGCAGAAGTCCACAACTCCGTGCTCGGTAGAAACTGTAAAATTGGCCGCAATGTCAACCTGAATGGTTCCTACATTTGGGACGATGTCGTGATCGGCGATAACTCAGATATCCGTGGGGCGATTATTGCTGATGGCGTGGTTATCGGCAGGAGTTGTGCCGTTGAAGCGGGATCGCTTCTCTCCTACGGCGTGAAAATCGCAGATAACATCTGGGTGGAAAGTGGGAAGCGCATCACGAAAACTCGAAACGACGGCGGCGTGGCCAAGAACGATCCCAAAGTCGTTGGCGACGAAGGCGAGGGCTACGAGTTCATTCACGGCGAGGAAGAGGAAGACGACGATGACGACGTGAGCGTAGCCTCATCAGGACTCGGTATGTTGGTTTTTTTTTTTTTTTTTTTTTTTTCCTAGTGTGTCTCTTCTGGTCTGGACTGCTAACTTTATGCCATCTACAGTGTACCGCATGCCCAATCTCTCACTCTCTTCTGCTTCCATTTCAACACTCTCATCCGAGGTCTCGAATGCCTCTTGGGCGCGATCTGAGGGGGGCAGTTTCTCTGCAGACGAGGAAGACAACTTCCACCACGACGCATCAGTCAGCTTGTTCGACAGTCTACGTGAGGGAGTGGCAGCAGATGTGGTACAGCTTGAGCTGGTCACGCTGCGTATGAGCGCCAACGCCTCGGACAACCAGGTCCGTCGCGCCATCGTGTCATCGTTCATGAAGCACATCCAGCAGCTCATGGAGGGCGGCAAGGGTGCCGGTCCAGCAGTCAGTGAGGTTTTCACGGCATACAAGGAGGTCGTTGAGCGCACTCTGTTCGATCGCAACAAGGAAGAGAAGAAGGACCAGGTTGATCTACTGCTCTGCCTACAGAATGATCTTATTCATCGCAACAAGGGTGATATGGTCCTTCTCTTTACTGCCAAGTCTCTATATGAACTTGACCTTATTGAGGAGGAGGCTTACGACCAGTGGTGGAATGATGAGCGCTCTAGTAACTCGGAGGAAATGCGGACTGTCCGCAGCCAAACCCAGCAATTTGTTGATTGGCTTGCCGAGGCAGAGGAGGAGAGTAGCGAGGAAGAATCCGAAGAAGAATCCGAGGAAAGTGATGATGAGTAGATACCACATTTTCTTTTATCAAAAATTCCCATGTCTTTCGAATTTCCTTATTTTCATATCTGTTGTAGAGCGCATTTATATATAACTTTCCGATCATGTTAAAATATTCGCTATTAGATTTCAAGATATAATCTATGGCAGCCTACAGAGATGAGGCTCCTGCAAAACCAACAAGTGGAATGATTCATATCTGAGTCAATGGGCTGAAAGGCTACCTAGGTACGGGTATACATCAGCTGACCAATCTTGGAATGAATTTTTTCATTTGACCGTGTTCTATTTCAGTTTCATATTTCAATAGAGTTGTAGAGATTCTAATATCTCAACTCAAATCGTAATTCCTTCCAACACCGGTTGGAGCCGCCTTCGGAGGGAGATCTTACACTTCCCCACTCCCCTCTATCCGTGCCCGTCACAGGTTTTACCCAGTGACGTCTGGATCTCACCACTTATAACACCCGGCATCTTTGCCGTTATCTTCACCACGCCTCCAATAACGCGAAAGAGAAAGGCGGCTGAGGCGATTGCGGACGAGGAGCCAAACGCCGCCCACGGCTCCCGGAAACCCTCTGCGTCCGACCGGCACTTCCACAAAAGCGAGTCAACAACTCCAACAGAAACCACAGAGAGAGAAAGTCCCGTCAGTTCCGGCCCAAAAAAGAGGCTCTCCGCGACGCCCACCACCGCCAGCATGGACTCTGACGATGATTTCATGAGCGATGTCTCAAGCCAAGATGATTTCTTGGGTACCCAGGGCTCTGAGGATGAGAGCTTGGGCGAAGGTACGTGGTCGTCTGGTATTTGTTTTTTTTTCCTTTTCCTTTTCATGTGTGCTTGTATCTTGAGTATGAGTGACTAACAAGCTGTGCCATGGGAAGCAGACTTCGATGACCTCGACGCCGGATTTTCGGACGATAAAGACCTGATCAAGCATAAAAAGAAGCCATACGAAGTCGAGTTCAAAGTTCTCGACCCTCCAGATATCGAGCGTGAACAGCTTGGCCAGATCAACGAGGTTTGCGCCGTCCTCGGGCTCCCACCTGAGTCGGTGGCGATCTTGTTGCGGTTCGGACGGTGGAACAAAGAAAAGTTGATCGAGTCTTATATGGAGCATCCGGAGGTGACATTGGAGGAGGCTGGTCTTGGGTCGAACTTCGAGGGGACCGCAAAGACTGAGCGCATCCCGGGCTTCATGTGTGACATCTGCTGCGAGGATGATGATGACCTCGAGACGTATGCCATGCGTTGTGGTCACCGATATTGCGTCGACTGCTATCGGCACTACCTGGGGCAGAAAATCAAAGAGGAAGGAGAGGCTGCCCGGATCCAGTGTCCAGGCGATGGCTGTAATCGCATCGTGGATTTCAAGTCGCTGGATTTGCTCGTAACAAAGGAGCTTCAAGGAAGGTGGGTGTTTTATTCTGCCGGCTGTTTTTAGCTGAAAATTTAGAATTCGCTAACGTGTCTCACTACAGGTATCGCGAACTTTTAACCCGGACCTACGTCGATGATAAAGAAAACCTAAAATGGTGCCCAGCACCAAACTGTCAATACGCCATTGACTGTGGGGTAAAGAACCGTGATCTCCGTCGCATTGTTCCAACTGTGCGGTGTTTCTGTAAACACGAGTTCTGCTTCGGCTGTTCCCTCAACGACCACCAGCCCGCTCCATGCAAGCTGGTCAAGATGTGGCTACAGAAATGTGAAGATGACTCCGAGACGGCCAACTGGATCTCGGCAAACACCAAAGAGTGTACTAAGTGTAACTCGACGATCGAGAAGAACGGCGGCTGTAACCACATGACTTGCCGCAAATGCAAGTACGAGTTCTGCTGGATGTGTATGGGCCTCTGGTCCGAGCATGGTACGAGCTGGTATAACTGCAACCGGTACGAAGAAAAGTCAGGCGCAGACGCCCGCAGTGCTCAAGCCAAATCGCGTTCCTCCCTGGAGCGCTACCTGCATTACTATAATCGGTATGCGAATCACGAGCAGTCTGCCAAGCTTGACAAGGATTTGTACCTGAAGACAGAGAAAAAGATGACTAGCCTCCAGTCGCAGTCTGGTCTGTCCTGGATTGAGGTGCAATTCCTGGATACCGCGTCGCAGGCCCTGCAGCAGTGCCGCCAGACCTTGAAGTGGACTTACGCGTTTGCATTTTACCTTGCTCGCAACAATCTGACTGAGATATTTGAGGATAACCAGAAGGATCTGGAGATGGCCGTTGAGAGTCTCAGTGAGATGTTCGAGAAGCCAGTTGCCGAGTTGGCAGAACTCAAAGTCGACATCCTGGACAAGACTGCTTATTGCAACAAGCGCCGGGTGATTCTATTGAGCGACACTGCTGAGAACTTGAAGCATGGTAAGTGGGAATCTGATATATATGATCTCACTCGATTTGCTAACACATGATTCTAGGAGAGTGGTCGTTTAACGTTGAGTGGTAAATCACAACCTTAACCCTCCGCTCGCCGTAGACTAGTTACGGATGACACCTTGACGACGTGAACGACCCTTTTTTTTTTTTCACAAGAAGTTCCAGCATACCTTTTTTCCCTTTTCCTCCTCCATCCTTGACCCGTAAGGCATTGAGACCGTGACCATTGCACTGGCTTCGCAGCAGCAACGGTCATATCCGTCCATCTCCAGGGCTGAAATCGTCCTAGTTTTGTGTTCCCGCCTCGAATTACCTGCATGTATCCTCAATTGACGAGGGCTTTTCTTTTGGTGTGTTCCTTTTTCCATCACAGACTCCGTCTTCTCTTTCCTCATTGCCTCGAGTTTAGGCGTATCGGGGTTTTCTTACAGAAATGATTATTTTCAGAGCTTTTATAATAGGCAGATAAGCAGTGAAATTCTCCCAGTCAATGCATCCTTTTGAGGATACCACGTGTAGCGAGTGGAAGAAGAACAGGGACTCCATGTACACTCCTATATATCATATAGAGTGACTCTCTACGTGAGTATGGCAGCCCAAATTGATATCCACCGCGTTCGATCTCTTGACTATGAAGTGTAAGAGTTTTTCCATGGGAAACAGGGGGCCGAAGCCGAGCCAATATATGCAGACCAGATGAGTTTAGTTCGCGGCTTGTAGTCCCACCGGGGCTCGGCATGCCCCGGTCAAAAATCGCGTGTTCTGCTTTCTGCTTTCTGCTTCGTCTCCTAGGTTGAAACGAGAGCTAGACCTTGGTTAAATAGACATGAAAATACTATAATGTACACCTGTGTATATATAGAGGATATGGGTATAAGTACTTTAATAGAAGGAAAAACCTTCTCGAAGCGCAAGAAGCGCCAGAGCTCCACTTAAGATGAGTTAGGCGAAATGTGGTCAAGGGCGAATATGGCTTATTAGGGGTGGCGTCTTATCTGATTGATAAAAATCAGGGGGTACCAGCTGTGTACCTGTACCGTAGTTATTACACTGTAAAGGTACTGGTTTGGTACTTTAGATAGAAAGTTAAGGGTAAACTCCGTCATCGGAAGTTCCGGAGATATTTTACCTTGGATGTCTTGGTACTTGGACAGTGTTAATAGACATGTGTTATTCGGATCTGGACGGAATACTTCGAACAGTTATGTTGGCCTTTTATGGATACTAGTACATATAACTACCTACATAGTTATGTAGGTAACTAGTTAGGTATTATGTTGACCAAGTTAGTTCGGGGTCTGGCCGCCGATTCTGAATAAGCACCGGGTTCTCTGGAGTATTTCTAAAGGGATTAAAGTAAGGAGAATAAGGAAGATAGAGAGGCATAAGTAGAAGATAGTCTCTAATAAACAGAAATAATAAGAGTTCATAGTGTAAAATCATAACATAATAGCCTGGGCAAGTCCGTGAATAATTTYCCTAGCGCCGTTTTCCTGAGCTCAAAACACCTAAATTTCCAATATTTCAAGATTTCCTCCCCAGATATTCCGTTGGAGGGCAAAAAAAAAAAAAGAAAGAAGAAGAAAGAAGAAAGAACATTCTTCTTCTATTCTTATATTCTTCATTTCAGTTATTATCCAATTTTGTTGGCTTTCTGTTCTTTTTACTCTCTTGTTGGCATTGTCCACGGGTGTCTTGTGTTCCTCGGGATCTCCAACCCCAATCCCCCGTTTATCTCATCTTCACTTTTCCATTCCTCCACCTCCGCCACTGTCAATCACTTCCCTCCCTCTCCGCACGAACTCTTCATCTGCTACAGCTGCGCCTTGAGCTAGCGGAAGCTCCATGGCATCTCCCGATCAGATCCCCGGAGAGGAATTCGAGTATGTCGCTCTCCGATGGATTTTTTTTTCTCCCCCCGGCAGTCGAGCATCGGGATCGCTGGAATGAACACAGGGACAAACACATCTTATTTTCTGGAGAAATGATCTGTTCCAGGCATTGCTTGGTTGTCCCTGTTGAGCATCCTGACTTGTTCGCCCTGTTGTCGCTCCGCGGAATCCAATTGTGTGGCCTATGCTAATGTGATACACCCTGTTCTAGCTATGAAGCCCTTCCGCCCAACTATGGCCTTGGCCGGAATATGCTGGCTGGTGCTTTTGCGGGGATAGCGGTATGCCTACGTGGTTGTTAGGGGTTCTTATGAGGATTTTGGGCTGACCGGATAAAAGGAACACTCAGTGATGTATCCTGTTGACTTGCTCAAGGTAAGCCTGATTTCTGGGTTGAGAGGCAGTCGAACTAGGAAAAGGATTGAGCGCTGACTATTTGGGACATCGCTAGACTCGCATGCAAATCTTGACCCCTTCAACTGGCGGTCTCTACACCGGATTGACGAACGCGGTCTCTACAATCTATCGGGTTGAGGGCTGGCGGACACTATGGAAGGGAGTCTCGAGTGTTATTGTCGGTGCAGGTGTGTATATCGTGGAAAGTCCTGAGTTAAAGTCTCAATTCTGATTCGCGACGATAGGTCCCGCCCACGCTGTCTACTTCGGTACATATGAGATTGTGAAGGAAATGGCTGGTGGTAATGTCGACGATGGACACCACCCCTTGGCTGCCGGTAAGGTTTTCGGGACTGTTGAATCGATTTTATTTTGTGCAACAACTGACATGCTTATCGTGCAGCTATGAGTGGAGCGGCCGCTACCATTGCCAGCGATGCGCTGATGAACCCATTCGATGGTAAGTGACCCATGTGAGGCAATGAGTCGCGCCCAGCTAACTCGCTTTCCAGTTATGAAGCAACGTATGCAGGTCCACGGCTCAGTTCACAAGACCCTGGCGCAATGCGCCAAGACCCTCTACCGCACCGAAGGTATCCAGGCCTTCTACGTCTCCTACCCTACCACACTTTGTATGACCGTGCCCTTCACGGCCACTCAATTCGTTGCCTACGAGTCCATCTCGAAGGTCATGAACCCCAAGCATGATTACGACCCGTTCACCCACTGCATCGCAGGTGGTCTGGCCGGTGCCTTTGCAGCTGGTATTACCACTCCCCTTGACGTCGTCAAGACGCTCCTTCAGACCCGTGGTCTCGCGGAGAGCGAGGAGGTGCGGTCCGCAAGGGGTCTGTTCAACGCCGCTGCCATCATCAAGCGCCAGTTTGGCTGGTCTGGCTTCCTGCGTGGTATGCGCCCTCGGATTATTTCCACTATGCCGAGCACTGCAATTTGCTGGTACGTCCCATTCTAAGACTCGGTCTCTCTCCGTACTTGATTGGATATTTACTGACTTCTTCTTTTTTTTTTTTTTTTTTAGGACATCCTATGAGATGGCTAAGGCTTACTTCAAGAAGCACCTCGACTAAACGAACCCCGACTTGAACCTCTCCCACGGCCGCTCGCCATGGGTCCCATCCACCATTCCCGATGGACCTGCTACTTGTTCAATATACCACGTTTGTGTGGGCACCATATAATCTTTCTTTGATCTCTTCGGGCGATATGGGTCTGTTCTTTTACAATATGTTCTGGATTTTGGGGGTTGGGCGGAGCCCAGCAACCCTCATCATGGCGCATCTTGGGCCAGCAGAGCCTGGATTTCGATCTTCTTTGCATGTTTAGGGCTTTTCATAAAAGCATTTCGGCAATGTATAGTTTTGGGAAAAGCGGGACACGGCCACTTTCGACTTCGGAGATTAAACCTGGTGCTTATTATTTTTTTTCTTGTCTTTGGATCTTCGATGCTCTCTTCCATTCGATGTGTCCTATATTGTGACGGGCGTTGGAAAACCCTTTGGTTCTTTATTTTTGGTTTCTTGAGAGGGCTGGGTTCTCTTGTGGCATCACTATAACTTATGTTTGATTTATTAGTAACTTGCATGTACCCATAGACGTGAGGAATTTAGAGATGATATCTGGGTTTTACCATTTCAATTGAATTGTATAAAGATGCTACTACCTACTTACCTTCAGTGGACGCATGCAGTAGATAACTCCGAATTGACTCCGAATCGACTACGTCACGCGAAAAATCCTCCCCTCCCTCCACCTGCGGGAGATCATCGCTTTCACCAACTCCACCAACTTGTCGTGAAATGGATACAGGCGGGCCTGTATATTCCAAATGATGCGCCCACGGCCTGCGTCTTCCTTGCAGAAGACGTACGACGAGTGTTATCTCGCGTGCTCCACTGCGGTGTACTTTGAGGGGCAGGTAAGTCCACTAGGTCGACACCAGTTCCTTGAGGCTTATTATATTAGAACAACGAGGAGGAAGCATTGAGGTCTTGGAGATCTGCCCTTGAGACTATCTACCACCACAATGCCCGCCGTGTACCGTCGAACTATACCCCGAAATCCGAAACCGAAAGAGCCCTGCAGGATTCCATCCGGGCGCTAGAGACTCAATGCCGAGAACGGGTCGATCTACTAGGCGCTCTCCAAGAAAGCAGAAAAGAATCCGCAGAGGCAAATGGCAGTAAACCGGCTACCCTCGTCAAGGGCAAGTCTACCCCCAGCATACCGCCATCGTCTTCCAACACCCCGGGCTGGATCGGAGATGGAACAATCCCTGCAGTGGGATACACCGACCTTTCCAAACCAGCCTCCATAACCAACCGCCCTGCGCTGCCGACAAAACAAAGTCATGAGTCGCCGCCAGTTTACGATGATGCTGGCACAGCCGCCCTGTCAGCGGCTGGTTCGCCTGCATTGCGTGTGAACTCAAATTCTTCGGGCAAAACGAAGTCGCGTGGCTCCAGTCCCGAGCGCCGGAAACCAATGTTGACAACTCTGCGCAGCAGCGACGGCAAAAAGAATGGCAGGAAAGTCAAAGTTGCATCAAAAAGGAAGGAATCGAGGCCTGCTGCCTCTACGGCTGCGGGTCTAGCATGGGGTAGCATCTATCGCTCTGCATCTGGTGAGAAGCCTGTGAGCGAAGCGGCTCTTGCATCATCTCGACAAAGCGCCGCCCATGATCCCAGTTTCCGCCGAGATACAGAACCAAGATCTAGTTCTGGGGATGAGCCTCCGCGGCCGAGAATTCGCGCTTCCCAAGACCACCTATCCGGGGACCGAATTCCTGCTGCCCATTGGCGAGAGCCTCCTCGTTCGTCTCCAAAAAGGTCCTCTCCCAGACCGTCTACTCAGTCGCCCAGTCAGCTGCCGCCGCGGGTGTCTCGACCTCTTGACAGCCCTAAACAACAAAATCCTCATGCAATGTCTATGCCGAACCCGGCTGATTTTGCACCACCTAGACCATCCATCAAACCCAAGCCTGTGGCCTTGCGATCCTCCCGTCAACCAACAAGCCATCCAATGCAAGCCACCAAGTCCGAGAGTACTTCTCGGAGTCTGACGCCTCGGCCTGACCGTGAAGTAAATTCTTCCAACGACAAGCCGCGGACAAAATCTGCGCCTAGACCGCCCATAATTGGTGAAACGGCCCGCGTTTCTCCATCATCCGCTAGTGATGATGATTTCCATCGCGGTGTCGACCGGCTGGCTATTTCTCAAGGGCATAGCGATAGTGCAATACGGCGCAAAGCCACACCAGTCAAACAGCAAGAGACGCCATTTTCAAGCGACCAAGAGTCTTCAGATCAGCGAACCACAACAAGCGACGCAGAGGAAGAAGACGAGGAAGCCGACAGTGAAAACCTGAAAATCATGGAAAAATTGCCTAGGGGCGTGGATCCCCAGTCGGCGAAGCAAATTCTGAACGACATCGTGGTGCGCGGTGACGAAGTACACTGGGATGACATAGCAGGCTTAGAAGGAGCCAAAAAGGCCCTCAAAGAAGCAGTTGTCTACCCATTCCTCCGTCCAGACCTCTTCTCTGGCCTCCGCGAACCAGCTCGCGGAATGCTCCTCTTTGGCCCCCCAGGCACAGGCAAAACCATGCTCGCACGAGCAGTAGCCACAGAATCAAAATCAACCTTCTTCTCCATCTCCGCATCAAGTCTAACATCCAAATGGCACGGCGAAAGCGAGAAGCTCGTGCGCGCCCTCTTCGGCCTCGCCAAAGCCCTCGCTCCATCCATCATCTTCGTCGACGAAATCGACTCCCTCCTCTCTGCCCGATCATCCGGCTCAGAGCACGAAGCCTCCCGCCGCTCCAAGACTGAATTCCTCGTTCAATGGTCTGACCTCCAGCGCGCAGCTGCAGGCCGCGAACAAACAAGCCGCGAGAAGAAGGAAGGCGACGCTAGTCGCGTCCTCGTCTTAGCGGCTACCAATATGCCCTGGGATATCGACGAGGCTGCACGTCGCCGCTTCGTCCGTCGCCAGTATATCCCCTTGCCCGAACATCATGTCCGCGAGCAGCAGATACGCAGGCTTCTCAGTCATCAGCATCACGAGCTGAGCGATGCGGATATCCAGGTTCTGGTACAGGTGACAGAAGGTATGTTCCCTCACACGTGTATACCCGCCTTCTTTTTTCCATTTCGTATTTCTAATTCAAACCCCCTAGGCTTCTCCGGTTCAGACATAACAGCCCTCGCTAAAGATGCCGCCATGGGTCCCCTGCGTAATCTGGGTGAGGCCCTCCTACACACGCCTATGGATCAGATCCGCGCCATTATATTCCAGGACTTCGAGTCAAGTCTGTATTCCATTCGGCCTAGTGTTTCCTCCGATGGGCTCCGGAGATATGAAGATTGGGCGAGAGAATTTGGTGAGCGAGGCGGATAGAGTAGATTTTGATCCACTCATCTTGGACTTTTTGATTCTGCTCTCTTGTCTCTATTCCCCCTCATCTGTGGGGACTTTGTATGTTCGATCCGGTTATAGGAATGCAATAGCACTTCTTGTTTATTGTCTACATTTCTTTGGCATATTCTTCCTGTTAACTCGAATGCTATGTCTGGGTCCTAATATGTTCTCAACTGAGCGCTTCCAGCGCACCCATTGATTTCCGAGGCTGTGCAGCTGCATGTTTTCATTGTACACTTAAATGTAGATTAAGTACAACCTCTACAGGGAATATATAGATCAACTCAACAACACTCGGATCTCCCCCGTCGTTCGAGGGAACAACGATCTCAAACTCCATTGTTCATCCTCGCCCTCTTCGACCTCTTCTTTATCCCTTTCACTCGGTTCCGCCTTGCCATCGGATTTACCACTCCGGCCGCTAACACTGTCCCCTGTTCCAATGGCCACATTCACAGTTCCTCGCGCCTCGTCGGCGGCAATGATCATGCCTTCGACGAACTCGAAATCACGGCAGAATGCCTCAACCGCATCCTCGGTGACGCTCTGAATAAGGGAGAGGCTTTGCACACGCTTCAGATTATCGGTTGCGTCCATAAGCGCAGATGGGAGGAAGTCGTCGAGTTGTTGGCTGGATGTAATCAAGGACTCTGGTTGGAAGGCTGGAAGACTGGCCAGGTCAGCTAGATGGGGTTTCTGCTGGTCTGGCTTCTCGGTCTTGTCTTCGGCGGTCTCTGAGAAAGGTTCTAGCGCATCTAAGAGCCTTTGAAGACCAGAGGTCTCGAGGAGGTATTGGTGTTGGGTGTCGAGAAGATCGCTGCGGAGGGTCGATAGGGCTGCAGAAATGGGAGGGACGTGTGTGCAGCTGGCGAAGGGGAATGGTGACACAGCTGCGCGGGCTGCAAGGAGTATATTGGTGCGGTAGATGGACTGCGCTGTTGTGGTTTGGAGTTCGTCGGATGAGGACCGGGCCAGTGTCAAGAATGGATCGAACGCGGCCCGGAGGACAGAAGTGAACGGGTTCTCGTTCGCGTCTGGAGATGAATCTTCTGGTCCGACGGAAGTCTCATAGGTCTTCATCAGTAATTCCAGGCCTTCCAACGCATCTAGCAAGAACTGTGGGGGCGACAGGTCGTCTGGTGGAGTCAGGGCAATATTGTCGCCCGCCAAGGCGCTGATCTGGTCGCGCATCAAAGTCTCAAAGTGGCCAAGAGTGAACTTTTCCAAGCTCTGGATCAGGTCCACCAAGTGCGACTGTGTGCCCACTAGTTTGGTGAAGGTTGTGCGGTAGAAAGACAGCAAGTTCACCACCTTGTAGCAAGTAACAGGGTCCTCATGACTCTGAATGACGAGCTCTACTCTCTGCCGCAGCGATCGAGACACTCCAGTAAGATCGCGGTTAACCAAGTCACTGAGTGCCTTTTGGCCATCAAAGGAAACTTCTTGGTCCTCATCGATGCGCGACCAGGGCTCGCTGTTCAGGCCGGCCTGAATCCCCCGAGCGAGTTCGTCCCCGTCATCAACAAACAACGACTCCAGAGCCTCTCGTTCTGATACAGTTGTCGAATGCACCCAGGCAAGCATGTCACCGATGTACCGGAGTGGGTCATGCGCCGAGAACTCAATCGGTTTGACGGTGTGATCACCGGCGCCGGGCCCATTGGCCCCGGAAACAGCGTCGGTCAATGCATAGTGGAAAGCATCGGACAGCACATAGTCCCGTGCCTCCGCAAAGAAATCCAAACAACTGTGGAATAGACTGGGGCGTTCTGCCAGCACCCGTAAAGCGCGGCGGATGGTACTACTGATGCGAGGGTCCTCTAGATTCAGGGACCTGAATTCTTTCTGGATCCATCGGTACAGTTTCTGGTATGCTGAATTGAGATTCCGGGTGCTCGATTCCATCACCTCCAAGCCTAGTCGCTGATTCTCGCCGCCGAGCAAGACTTCGCAATCGTGGTGCACTTGCTTAACACGAGCTAACACGTCAAAGAACCGCTCGTCAACGGGCTCCTCGGCCGACGTCAACACCAGTAGCTCCTCTTCCGGAACCAAGAAATGTTTCGAAAAGGCTTCCAACAGCTGTTGTTTGGTCTCGGTCTCTTTCTTCTGTGCCATTAGAGCGCTAGCCTCCTCGAGTACCGGCGTGGTATCCTGCTTCGCGAGGTTGATTCGTTTGCGCATATCTTCGCATGTCTGATTGAGCGTAGAGACAACCGTTCCGATCCGCCTTAATTGCTGTCATTGCCATTCAGGAATTAGAGTTCCGGAGCCCTATCTCTAAAGGAGCAATAGGAGTCTCACCTCTGCTACTTTCCCAAAGTCCTTGACAATCTCCGCGTTGCAATCGACAACTTCCTTTTGTACATCTAGTCGTAGTTGCCGACGTGTCTCTTCAGTGTTGTGAATGCCCCTCACGCTCAAAGTCTCGAGCGAGTCCCGAATGTCCGAGTCCGCATACGATGCCGACAGCACCGTTGTCAACCGATTGGTGAGCGCGGTCGGGCGCTGCGTTGGCGGAGATAACGGAGACGATGCGGTCGGCGTACTGGCGCCATTACTGGCGCTGCCACCTGGTGGGAAGTAGCTGGTCATTGTTGTTTGAGCAGCCCGGAGAGTCGGCGAGGGGAAGTAGAGGACAACCTTAACACTTGGCGCATCGACCGCCTTGGCCGTATCTTATCGTCAACACATTACTCTCCAGGTCTACTTATTTTCCCCTCCTGATCTGTCTCAATTCATTCATTTCTGGAATTGCATTGCTACTTGATCCCATGGATAGTCCACTCGTTTCGCCAGCTAAGGCCCGCCAGGCTGCTATCCAAGCTAAAGACTGGGCGTACGTCAACTCCTGGCTCAATCGACAATACGCGCCCAAACCGGTCCCCAAGTTCGAGCGCAATGAAGATACCCTCCGCGTCCTCCTGACCCTAGCTGCAGCCAATGATGCCGCAGATGAAGAAGCCACTCTACAACATTGTGCGCGTGAAGAGGCTGTTGAGGCATACAAACTACGGGAAGAGTTCGAACGCAAAGATCCCCACGAACAGCAGAAGAATCAACTCCTTGATGAAGTCGAGATGTGTTTGGATGATACAGGAAGACGAGATCTAGAGGACCTCGCTGACTCTGCCGCAGCTCTGGGCAATACTTTAAAACCGAACCCGGGGGATCTCGGGCAGTCGATTGTGGAGCTCACGGTCGAGGAGTTCGAGGCCCAGGAACAAATTGCAAAGGTCGACACATTGCATCGGTACCTTCAGCGAGAGCTAGCACGGCTACAAGCGGAGCTTGAGGAATTGAAGACCGATGTGGCGTACGAGACACCATCCGAAACACAAAGCTTGACGTCGGAGTGGACACGCGGCACGAAGACACTTGCGACCAAGGTTGGGGAGTACCAAGATCGCATTGCATCACTTGAAAAAGTCCAGCCCCGGGGTCCGACTATTGAGGAGCTGATAGTGGAGGAGGAGAATGTTATCAGGATGCGGGAGACGGTCAAGGCCTTGCAAGGCCGCGTGAGGGCGTTCCATGATCTTCCCAAGGATACACCAGGGGCACGGGCGAAGTATAAAGAGCTAGAGCGCGAGCTTAGTCAACTTAAGCGACAGCGAGATTCAATGGCAGTATAGGCGAGCAATAGAAAAGCCAGCTCTGTACATCATTTAGCGTTTAGAAGGACTAATGTCAGTGGTTCATTTAGTTCCCCGATAGGCAATAAGGGCTGTAAAAATGCTTGGCGCATCCAAATACAGCTAAAAGGATAGGTCATAATTTCATTGATTGAAATGGCAAAGGTAAATCCCCGTTGAGAGCATTCACTCAAACAGTTCCTCCAAGTACCGGTCAAGCTCAACCAGCTTGAACTGGTCTCCCCATCGAGTCCGGAATTCCTTCTTCCGGTATGCGTAACTAGTGCCCTGAGAAAAGCTGACTAACTCAACATTCCAGCCGCGCTGTAGCCCGCGCTCGACCATCTTCATGAAACCGCCGGAGAACTCAGCTACTGCCGCATCTCCCGTCGCCAAAACAATCGTCGCCGGGTGTTCTGTATCCAAAAGGCTCTCCAGGATCTTCAGGTGTAGAATTTCGTCCACACCCTGCTCAACCCATCGCTCTCCAGGGGCGGCGACCGTTTCAGGACCGCTATATCCACCCTGGTAACTGGAGACAGTATTCTTCCGTGACTTGCCGTTGCGACGGGGTGTGATCGCCTTCACCTTCTGCACACGCTCAAGAATATTCACTTCGTAGCCGAGTCTCTCGGCTTCATCGACGGAGGGAAGACGATCCGATCCGACCAAGACTCTCTTTGCGGTTTGGCGGCCGCGTTCCATGATCAATGCGAGATTCGCGAAGGACATGTGGATACGACGAATTCGGGCTGAGAGAGGGATATTTCTCGAGGCTTTCACCGAATCGTGGAATCCGACCATGATCTGAGGCAAATTAGCTTGACAAATGTTGGGTAAATGGGGGACCAAAGCATACATTTGACACGTCAACAAATACATGAATAGGACGTGAGCTAATACTCTCTTTGGGACGATGGCGTAAAGTCTGTCCCACTTGAGACACGACTTTGGCGTAATCAGGAAAATGACCGAGGAGTCTACTCATCAAGGCGACTCTTCGTTCCGTGGCGGATTGGTGCAGGGTAGACCGCACAGGAGTACCTCCAGAAGCAAATCCTCGGATGGTATCAGTATTCAGTATCCATTCATTATCGTCAAATGAGGACGGTGGGGTATCATAATGGTGTGTCTTCGCTTCAGGTCTGCCGACTTGAAATGGGACAAATGGAATGGCCACAGGTTTCTCATAAACGGGATGATCGAAAACAGTGCTGGTGTCCGAGTCTAGCCCAGCACTTTCTTCGGAAGTGACTGGATTATCGCGCGTGTTTTTCCGCAAATCTTTTCCGCGAGAACGAGACTTGGGTTTCGCCGTGGGAGTATCACTTGGATCACCAACTCTGGCTCTAGTAATAGTCTCCGGAGGGGTTCGTGGAATACCAAATTTCACATTGGCATTCGTTTCTAAAGGCTCATGGACAGAGGCCCGTCTCAAGATAGTGAATGATCGACCCCCAAAATCGACAGGAATACCTGTCACATGTGCTTTCGGGCGAGAAGGATAATGGGAGGTATATCCAGTGGTGGTATCCTTGAGGACCCGAGGATTTGGCTCATTGACGATGTGAGATGTGTCAGATGAAATGGGGACGGATTTTTCGACGCCAGGGAGGCCAGAGAATGAGACCTTTTTGGCAGGTCTTTCCGCTGAACTAGAAAGCAGTTCTTGAAATAATGGCTGAACCTCGTCCAGCGCAGACTTGGTGGTCCTTGTGGTCCCTAAAGTTGGTGTGACGCTTGCAGGAGCAGGGGCCCCATTGAAAAGCTCCCAAAGAGAACCGAAGTCACCAAGTTTCGGGTTACTCCGCTTGGAGGTAAGGCCCATGAGCCTGCCATTAGTGGTGTAACGGGGATCACCCTCGGCTTGTTGTTCACCAAGCGAGGGGATTGTAGATTCATTGTGGCGACTAGGTCTCGCAGTGCAGCCCTCGATAGGCGAACATAGTAGGTCATGCACTGGAGCGAAGTCCCAATTTGAAGGGACAGGAGGATCTGACACAGTCATTGACCGCTAGATGAGACAGATGTAACGGGTGTGTAACAGGTTTGCGTATTTGGCGTTTGGATGGTAGCAAATGGAAGAACGATAATTTAAAGTGACTGTCACCAAGATAACGATCAGGTTGGTAATCAGGGAGAATGAGACAATGATGCATGAAGAAGAACGGATCTTAACCACATAGTGAGTCAGAAAGAAGGATGAAAGTAAAGGCAAACAAGTTGGTCGGAGATAAACGACTACAGTTGATGCCCGAGGGGGGTGACGGAGGCGGTGAGTAGTTCTGCCCAAATACTGTTGACCGCCTATTATTGTTTATTCCCAATTAGGCTTAGTCGCCATATATTATTAATTTCACGTGATACCGAACTTACGATAAGAACTAATCATGTGATTTCTAACCCTTAAGTCTTGGCCGGGCAATTACCAGGTAGGTATCTTCATAATATCATCTCCAGAAAATCGAATTGAACGAATCGAGGGCATATGGGTGCCACAGCCTGTACGTCGTGAAATGTCACCAACAGCTGAGCTTTAGGAACCATGCTAATTGGAGGAACCATTACTTAAATTGGATTTTGTGGTTAGTCTGGCCCCCGGCCCAAATAGATCTGTGTACACATTGCCTAGCTGGTGTCTGGTTATTATTGCGAATAAAGCAAGTTGATCACGATAGCAAACAACAAACAACGTCATGTTATCCCTCTTTATGAGCTCGCAATGAGGCCAAACAAATCTATATAAACCCCCTCTTTGCCTCTTTAGCTGGTCTTCCTTCAAAATCTTCTACTTCAACCAAACCATACAATTCCAAGGTTTACATCTACTTCCAACTACCAACTTCAATCAGTCTTCATCATGTCTGACGCCGGTCGCAAGGATTTTACTACCAGTATGTAACACTGCCTTGCCTGCCTTTCGAGATGTTAAGACATCGTTACTGATCACTTTTTCCTACAGAGGCCAAGGAGGAACTCACTCCTGACTCCACCAAGTCCACCCAGGACAAGGTCAAGGAGACCGTCACCGATACCACTGACCGCACTACCCGCGGCTTGCAGACCGATGATAGCAAGGGTGTTGGCCAGGAGACCTTCGACAAGACCCAGCGTGCCAGTGACAACCACGGCCACGGCGGTGCCACCGGCTCCATGTAAGTTACTCTATTCTTGGAGTCAAAGAGTCATATTCTAACCATATCTTCAGCGGTGACAAGGTCAAGGGTGCTCTCGGCCTCGGCGGTAACTGAGATGGTTTCCCTTGGAGTGATCGTAGCCATGGTCATTCCATAAGTAAATTCGGGCAGGCCTGCACTCAAGCCTCATCATGAGTTAACGATACCAATTGTGCTCTTTTTTTTTCCTGATCAGCCAACGGACCTGCTCTTCAAATCCGTCAGATATTCAAGTGAAACAAGTTTCATTCATTATATAGACCAAACTTTGTAGGAGGGAAGTAGCTCTACAGTGTAACAGGAAACCATATAGTTTGGCTCTGCAGAAAATACCTACATAGATAGTGATGTACCCGGGCATAAGGTTAGTTATGTAGATTTATAAAAGACCACTAAAGACCTTCGGAGACATAATGAAGCTGTATAAGCAGCTAAACTATTCTTATATAGTGAAGGTCGTGACCCGATTAGACCGGTTGTCGTGGTGGTTCTAAAAGCCCTGCCCTCAAATGGTGATTCACTTTGCCATTTTAATGAATCAAGACATATTATTTTTCAGCTATCATGATTCAAATACTCCAAAACCGTGAGTCGATAGTCGCTCAAATGTAGCTCGTATACTGAGTCAACACCCCGCCAAACCGAAAACCGCCAAACGTCATTGGGCGGAAAACACCCGCCCGCAATTGTTGCCTCATGCACGTCTGCTCGTCTACCTAAACGGTTTCTTCATTCTGGAACTATATAGTCCCTGATAATCTGTGCTCCTCTCTAGTATTGCTTGTCTCCCCTTGTATTGTCGGACCTCAGGCAAAAAAAAAAAGGGACCGGCGAAAAAATCCGCAACTTATCTCGAAGAATTCGGATTGCTTTTGCACAACCAGCAGAACATCCTTTGAAAAAGGAAGAAAAGAAAAGAAAAAGACCAGAATCCTGTCTTACAATCAAGGCATATCAACTCCAACATGTCTCAATTCACAGAGCAAGAGTTCTTCGGCGGAGCCATTCGAGGCGTCGTGCCACAAGGCTGGATTGATTCGAGGTTAGTATACAACTCCCCCATGCATGAATTTCCCATTTGATTCCTTCAATCCATTCCTAACCAATTCCAAAACATCCCAATCAAAAAGAACCCAACTAACACTCAATCCCAGTACTCTCCGCGAGGTCCCCGACCACCAAGAGCTCTGGCTCTCACCAACCACTCTCTCCAACCTAATCATCGAAATCAACCAGCGCGTCCCGCAAGCGGAAGCTCTAAGCACCTTCGCCGCGCTCGACCACCAGCAACCAACCACCGCCCCAGGCAGCGGCAGCGCAGCATCTGCAGCGACAGAAACAGTCGACCAAGCCGCTGCCCTGTACCACCTGCACGATCTCTGCGACGAAGGTGACACCATGCAGGTGATCAAGTCGCCCACGCGCGTCGAAGTCCAGCTTGCCTCCTCCTCGCCTTCTCCTGCCACTATCAAGGCGTATCGCGGCATTGTCTCCTTCACGACGCCCGCGCGTGGCGATGGCGGTCGTGTCCCTGTCTCTGGTGATGGGTCGGCTGCTGGTGTTTCGGATTCTGGGGCGCTGGGTGCGCAGATGAATGGGGTTTCTAGTGGTTTGCCGCAGATTTCGAGGTTGACGTGTCATTTCTTGCTTGTTAGACTTGAGGCGCAGGAGACGGATTTGTTGGTCTTCTTTAATGTGCCTCATGAGGAGTTTGATAAGAGTGGGGATCCTAGGGGTTTGTCGCTTGAAGAGGTTGTTGCTGAGGAGACTATTGGGGCTTTGATTGGGAGATTGCAGATTTGTGATTGGGGTCTCTTTGTTTAGATCTACGGGTTTGGATGGAATATGTGCTTTAGGATTGGGATTTTATTGGGAGGACATGGCTGTAATAGCTAGCTTGGGATATGGAAAAGAGCCATTTGCGCTTTGAGATGAGTAGATAGAAATAAAAATCTGACTTGCAAGTTACCTGTTTTTAAAGGACTGCACAAGCATGTTAATCTATACTTAAATCAAATGTTGTATTGTGGTATAGTGCTCTATCTAGTTTCTATAGATCTAGTCATTTTATAGTCGGCGACTCTCATATATCCATCATTGGCATTGCAGTCCATTCTGCTGATTCGTTGGGCTCTTCGGAAACACATCGTTCACACTGGCACACAAAACGGAACGATTTCCGAAGATGCTCGCGACGCGAAGCAAGATCCGTATATTGTGTCAGGTCGAAGTACGAGATGCAGCATTCCTCGCCCGGGAAAATGTCACGGGAGGCGGTAAACACCATTCGGCCTTTGTTATCGGCTTTATGGATGACCTGGTGGTGAATTAGCACTTTCTCAAATTTAACCGGTGAAGAATTCCACTTACGTTTGGCAGGCATGAATGATTAGCTATTGCCGCAGTGGGATAAACAGCAGCGGCGAATTGCTCTCCTCTATCGACCGGAGGGTTCGGCAAGGGGAAATGGCCTGTTTCTCGTGGGTAAAGACCAAATGAATTTGCCTCTTCCTGACAAATGAGATGAAGAACACGATCTGCACTCATCCCATGAGGAAGAGCAGGGCTACTCCTCAGATACTTCTTCACAAGAACAGACCAAGACCGGACTTTATCATGAGGCCAAGTATCCTGAGAACCACAGAGCGATTCAATCCCACTCCATCCATGCTTCCAGCGCCCCGTCGACTCGACAACACCAACATCTGTCCGTTCCTGCAATTGACAATGGCGCGCAGCAAGCAATCGGAGGATCACCCACAACATGCCGAAGTCATATTCACTCCATTTAGACCGAATAGTCCCCGCATACCGTTTGAGCCAGGCGCATTCAAAGTCATGTCGAAGACTATCGGCGTCACGACATGTGCTGCCGCACCACGTCACATCCGGGATACAGGCATTCGGACATGGAGTCCGGGTGTGGCGAGGTGCCGGCCGATTACAAGCGGGATTGCTGCAGATGAGATTGTCGTTGTGGGCGGGTTCGTCGACGACGGGGATAACTGCGTAGGGGGTGTCGACGAGGAGACAGGTGCCTTTGGGGATGGGACCGGAAACGCGAAATTGGCGACCTTTGATCGCGTCAGTGCTTTCGATTAGCTGTGGGTGGATCCAATCGGGTTGCGTCTGGGTGATTCCTTTTACGTGAATCCGGTCTGAGGGTTCTGTAGTGATATATACAAGAGACATGGTGCTTTGGGTAGGTGTTTCTTTACGTCCTCGATTTTTCCATTTTTTCCATTTTTCCCATTTTTCAATTCAGGAACTGGATCTTATGTGGGTCGAATTTCTTCGCCTCCCGACTGTCAAGGCCAGTGAGGTTATCCAAGCGAATGTGAATGATTGGGGGGCCCACACACGAGTATAGATTCGTCAATTTCATTGGCTGTGGAATTTTTTAAAGCAGATTTAATCGATCCACTTTAGATAGACTTCATCACTTCCAAGGTTGGCCCTAGAACAGCGCTAGAGTAGTCTGTTATAGATCTGTTATAGAAGCTTGGCATACAACATGGATATAGCTTTGTCTTGTAGTTGATTACTTCTGCAATTGTATAGAAGCACCATTTAATTATTTTCTTGCCATCTAAATCCGAATATCAGAAAAGTCGGTGAGCAAAGGGCTAGAGCATTTTGTATGTAGCATACCTGTGTCTGCATTTTCTACAACAGTAAAAGATATTGCTTCCTTCATCGGCGCTTCGAAGCTGCGCCTCAGTCCAAGTAGCTTTGGAATTCGAGCACTGGGGCATTCCATATCTGTTATAGGACCGTCGCCAAGGTCCTTTTGTGAGACAACCTGGGTCTTGGAAAGCAGTTTGGTCCGAAGCCGCAAAGGGAAATTGGTTGACGAAGATATTTAGACATCAGTAAGTATTATATCTGAGATTCATAGAGTGTCAGTGAAAAGAAAACTGAAAATTCTTTTCAAGGTTGGTTGTATCACTCACTCTTCGTGGATTCCCCACAGAGCTCACATGAAATCTGTTCTGTTGATGATACTGGGAGAAGATGTCCGCAGTCCTCGCAGAATTGGACCATGTCGGAAAGCTATATAGACAGATTTTATCTATAGACAGGCTTTTAAGTAGCTTATGGGAGAACATTCAACTCTCAAACGGGCAAGCCTCAGCCCCTCATAATCTCTGTGTAGCCATGACGGTGTAGCCCTACTATGTGTATCCCCTCAACTTGGATGTATTATCCCTCTCCCATTTCATTTTCCATCTCTTCGGTGCACCATCCCAAATGGGCAAAGATTCTCCAATATACATCATCGGCCGCATGCTTCCCTATAATAGGATCAAGATGCCCGTACCCCTCGACTAGGAATCTGCGGTAAAGTCTCTCGCCAAATCGTCGTCGCAACAACTCATAGTCCTTGAGGGTAGACTCGGGGTTGAATACTTGATTCTCCGTACCCGAGACAAAGAGAATCGGTAACCCTTTCAGCCGTTGCAAATTCTCGGCTGTCAGAAGAGGACATAAACCATTATCTATGCAGATCCCCCGAGTTCCTGTGCGAACCACTTGCTTCATAAGCTTTGTATGGGTCCCCGCAAAAAATCGGTGAATATTGTCATGAAGACCCATATCAAGGTTCTCGTGATTCCACAGTAACCCAAAAGCAAAAGATGTCCGGCGACACGCTGTAGACGTGCAAAGGTCACGCGTGTGTCCAACAGGATAGAAACGAAGGAGTGTGTCAAGTAAACGTTGGAAAAGAACGCTCTTAGCACTGCTGACAATGGGGAAGTAGTCCCCAGCCAATAATTCGTAAATCTGGATCAGCAGAGTCGTTCTCCCTTTAAGAGAGTTCCAATACCCAAAGACCTGGTTCATGAAGACGGAGTTAGCAGTAACACCAAGAAGGTGGTTACTCTGGATTGTTCCGTCCAGCAGTCCCATGCAGAGAGCCACTGAGCCTTGGCAATGAGCTATTACATAGGGTTTCTGTGGCTCTTTGTCGCGAATGTATCCTATTGCAGCAGCAACGTCAAGACGGCAGTCGTAGACAGTGCTTTTCTGCGCAACGGCGGGATTACAGCCCCACCGAGGAGTGAGTTCGTAGCATCGGTGTCCACGCTGCGTGAAATACTCAACCATGTTGCAGCGCAAGAATGGGAGTGAGTACAAATTATGCATTGGGCCGATCCCGGTGACTCCTGGTAAAAGCAGAACTGGTGAAAGGTTGGAGTTGGGCCCTGGCTCGTCTATCTTTTGCATAGGAATTGGGTCATATATATCAAGATAAACCTGTACGCCATCGCTTGCGGTGATGTTGCATGAGGTGGAAGATGGTTGTTTCGAGTCATTGGGTTTCCTTGAGATCCGAGAGAAGCGCATAGGGACGAAAGGGCGAAAGAAGAAGAGACTGATATGGTACATAAAAGAAATCAAAAAGCCCATCAAGGTCAAGATAAGACTTATCTGGAAGTCTCGTGTCGTCCGGAACGTCCTCATCTGCTTTTTGAAGTCTAGCAATGAGATGTGAAGGGCCCCTGCTCCAACATTCATCCCATCCAGTCGAGCGATATTGACGTTTACCGTAGTTGTCCCTTCCCAGGTCTTTCTGACAGAGAATGCTATGTTCGAGTCGATGAGCTTGTGGCCTTCCAGGCGGTACTCCATGCCCTCTACAGAGAGGAGCTTCAGGTGGTATGAAATAACTGATGATTCGGCATTCTCTTGTGTTGGCGTGAAAAAGTCAACAGTCCCATCGACAATCTTGAGCGTGGCTCTGGATAATGCGTAACAAGAAATCGTCCCGGTGCATATTCCTTGGTATTGTAAATCTGTGCTGTGAGCATTCTACTGCTAGAGGGGTCTCTCGGTTTCTTACCTCCTCGGCAGATTTTGACCGTAAGAAACATCCGCATCGAGCAGGATGCACCTTTTCCTATCCTTTCAGAAACTGTAAAGCTTCCAATCTCTGGTCCCATGCGGATATGACCATGCATGATCTCTGTAAATTGCCATCCTATGGACTGAGGTGCTTTCTTGGTACTTTTCTGATGGTTTTGACAATCCCATGATACACTAGGCTTGCTGTGTGCATTTAAGGACCGGTTTTCAGTCTCGAGATCAATTGACAATCCAGACCTCTCAGCGATCAAACTGACGGACCGCTCGGAAAGAGCAGATATTGTGGCCAACGGGTTCACACCTGCCATAATCAGCATATAGCAAGCCATAAAGTCTTCCCTTTAAAAACATACCTAGCGCTGTCGGGATAATGGATGCATCACAACAGATGAGGCCTTTGTGTACTGCATCGTTAGATCCACTGAAGACCTCCCCTAGATGATTTGTTACACCCCCATAGCCTGTTCCATTGTTGCTCATATTGGCTCCTCCAAGGAGATGGACTGTGACTTCCTCCTGGTGGCGACCTTTGCCTATATTTAGCGTAGCTTTGTGGTAGGCTTTATCGACCCTTACCATAAGGATATGAAAACCCCATCCTTGCTCCTGTACGGGAAAAAAGCTCCTTGAACATCTTCTTTATCCATTTGAAATGCTCAGATCGTCCCTCTTCCGGTCCTCGCAAGCACAATTGATCATCCTTCAAGGTCAATATTATCTCATTGCTGTCATGAGACATCACAAGATAAGTTGAAGTGCGCTGTAGAGCTCCATTGTATGCATATGGACCGAATATGAGAGACTTAAGAGAGGCAAGGGTCTTCCTGGCTTCTTGGCGAGGGTTCCAAAGACAGCATAGCGCCTGGCTCTTCATGGTCTGCAGAGTGAGCATGATTTGGATTACAGGGTTGAACGTCTCGGGAATACAACCATCTTGGATAATATATCCAGATAGGGGATTTTCCAGGGGATCAACAACTCGCTTATCAATAACAGCAGTGACGGTTGTTCCAGGAGGAGCACGCGAAGATTCACGGGCGATCCCGTTGATAATGGTATCTCCATTGTAACCTTGAATGTGTCAATTAAATATGCTCGGTTTTATATCCTGGCAACGTACGTACCAAATATCAAAAAGTCACCATTCCCAGATAGATTTCTTCCAACAAGCGGTGACATATGGAGGCCGTGCTGCTTTGACCGAAGCAAGACTCCAGTAGTTCCTAAAGCACCAGCCCCAAGGAAACAGAATTCCTTCTGTGATTGAAGTAGACAGGGTTAGCTGGGACATCCACCTCTGAAGGGCTGTAGTATTCACTTACTGCTTTGACCCAAAAGAGCTGTTCCTTGAAATGATCCGCAAATACCGACCTCCCACTTTCATGCCAGGCGAAGTGTATAGTGTAGCCTCCTCCGTCAGTCTTTTCTACAAATTGAACTTCACATCCGCAGAATATCTCAGCTCCCCAATTCCAGGCATCTGCAAGATAAGTTGTCGCCACTGAGTTTTTTGAACCGTCGTTGAGACCAGTACACTCATGGCCCGATTGTCTATTTGCCTGCATAGGGACACCTGCACGGTTGCGGCCATTCTGGAAAAATATGGTCAACGGTACTCGATAAAAATTTCCTTTCTCTCCAAGCCATCTCGACTCTTTTGAAAGATGCTCAAGTTTATTCGGGGTTGAATTCTCCGGATATGTGGAAGGTTGCAGCATTGCTTCGGCGCGTGAGTAGTCTGCATTGGTTTTAGGTTATGAAATGTCCTCCGCCATGTGCATATATAACTCACATTGGTCGAGTATAGTTGGCTCATCCCTGATTTCGGACGGCCATGGACTCATCTGCAGTGTTCCTTCATCCGCTTTCAGGAAAACTCCGGCATTGATCAATGAAGATCCTCCAAGTCCTATGATTCCAATGAAAAAGCTGTCAGGCTCTCATATTCATGAACTCCGGGATATGTCGGGCTTCATTACCATGAGCAGCAAACGAATGCTGTCCATCGCCCAAAAATACTTGAAAAAGCCGCGTGGGGTCCCCAGACGACAGCCACTTCATCCACTTTGAAGTGAAGGAGTTCTTCGCAGTACTCCCCGAGATGCTCATGTCTTTCACACATTGAGAGAACGTATGCGGAAATGAACCGGCTATAGAAATGTTAGCGATGGTAATCTACTTGAAGTCTCTCAATCCGTACATCTTCTTTCCCAGCCAAGTTCTAGCACTGCGACGCTCTTCCCTGCTCGAGCCATTCGACTTGCTGCTACCCCAGCACCATAGCCCGATCCTATAATCACAACATCATACTCTGGTCTCATTGATCTGAATGGACGACTCAGATTCGGGTAATTGTCCGTCTTGTCCGTAGAGTATGACATTGTTTCTTGCTTTGCGTACTAGATGAATATTTAGAGCACATAGAAAGCAAGATGAAAGATAGGTTCTCGTGAATACTTAACTCGGTACGAACTCATAAACACTAAGAAGCAAGGGTTGACACGTATAACTGCAGGATAAGGCGGGTTGCAAGTAGAAATTAGTGGGGCTTGCCCCATGAAGGTATGTTCTCCGCGCCGCAGTCACATCCGAATTCAGCATGGATAGACCCTAACCTTGAACACCTAGGTCACTCCTAATTCCGCACTGTTAGAAAGCAGAAATCCTTCGGGATTAGTGCCGGCATTAACACGGAGCGTGGCCGGCAATGCGCTTCATTGCACTGAAGTCCATCGCGCATAAAAGCTACTTTTTGTAATTTTCTCTACCAGCAGGCTATTCTATCAGCTGGATATATTGAGAGGTGGAGCCTGCAGTCTCTTTTCTTTTTTTGATGTCGTCAAGTGGTTCTTAGTTCCGGCGAGAGAATCGACACGATTGGTGTAACCTGGAGGGTTGGCACCCGAAGCAGTGGTGTTATCATTATTTCCTACTCCAAAAAAGGTAGCCCTAATTGAAGATCTGGACAAACGCTTATTCGAATACGAGCATGCTCCAGTACCTATGTACTCAGACTGCGCTTGACTACAGAGTAGTTTGGTCAGTCGTTACTCAGTCCACAGGGTTGTTAGCCGGCATTACCAAAGTAATCGTGGCACCGCTTTCACCAACACACTATCCGGTGTTGGTGGGCACCGCTCAACAATAATTGACACTAAACAATAAAATCGCGAATTAGGTACCTTTTATATGGTGTGCGTATACAAAAGGTACAAAGGATACCAGATAAAAATTATATATTTTTCTCAACCCTCAAACTAGCTAGAGGAGAAATAGATAGCTTATATATAATAAAAGCGTGGTACGATCCTTTTGCTACTAATATTGATTAATATACAATTGTGAGAAGCGTATTATAACGGCACTGTATATAAAATTTGTATATAGTGTTACGAGCCAAGTCTACAAGCAGAGCAAGAGAGTACTCTATTCAAAATAGTAAAGACGAGGAGAGAGAGAGAGAGAGAGGCAAGACTTGGCGAGCTCTAGGTAGAGCTAATCAAACCGATATCAATGCAAATAATGCAAATAATGCAAACCCCGACCTTCCGCTTTAAGCGAGGCAAACAAAGAAAACAATAAAGAAAGCAAACTAATCTATGACATGTGATCTGGCATGTGACATCAGATCGTGACATATGTTGTATAGAGCTTAAAAGTTAGGTTAACTATTTTAAATATACACTTAATATTTGTTACCGATATTAGGACTAAATGAACTAAATTTCCTTTATAAGAAGATATATAGACGTATAATTTCTCTATCTATATAGGGAGTTGAGAAAAATAGATATTTTAGATCGGGTATCCTTTGTATCTTTTATATGGGCACACCATATAAAAGGTACCTAATTTCATGATTTTATTGTTGAGTGGTATTTATCGTTGACTGGGGCCCACCAACACCGGGTAGTGTGTTGAAGGCGGTGCCACGATTGCCTGTTTCTTACTATCTCTATTTTATATTTTGTCCTGCCTGCCATTGACTTGAAATCACTCTAGACTAGCGGGACCAACAGTCCCAAGTTGTTTCAGTCTTGTTGATTTTTATATTCTAGTGGTTATGTTGCCACGTCGTCTCGGGCTACTTGAATCTACTATCCCAGGAAACCAATTGACATAGGTAGACATTCATGTGTTCATTATATTGGGCTCATTGTTTACCCCACTGGTCATACCCAAATATTTACACGCATAACCAGTCGATTCAATATCAAGGATCAATGACCACAATCTCCTTCTCCTCGACCATAGCCTTAACACCAGGCCTCCGAGGCGCCACAGCCCTCGGCACCGGCTTGATCTGCTCGAGGCTGCCCCTACAACGGCCGCAGAAGTGACGATTCGGATCAACACTCTTTGAGTGTCGCCCAACCTTGAAATCACAACCCTGTACCTTGCAGGCCCAGATGTATTTGTGATTGATCTCATAGGTATGCTTAGTCGTGACCTCGACCCGACCCCCGTAGATAGGGTGGCCTTCCAGAGCGCGGACGCATCGGGCGCCCCATTGCTTGAAACTGGCACCATGCTGCGCTGTACCCTTGGCCCTGTTTTCAGTGACCATGATATCAAGGAGGTGGCAGTATTCGTGTGTCATAGTACAGAGGATCTTGTCCTCAGTGTCCAGGACTTTCTCGGAGAGCTCAATGGTGGCATAGTAACGTCGTTTCCCGGGTTCTTCAACGCCGGCTTCCCCTTTCAAGAACCGCTCGGAACGTACGGTTGCCCGGCCGGCGGTGTTTCTGAAATTCTTTGTCCAGACGATTTTGATGCCGCCTGTTTTCTCGGTCATGCGACTAATCTGGCCATTGAAGGCATTGTCAAGGTGTCGGAGGAAATCTTCGGCAAAACCGATCTTCTTTTGGTTGAACTCGGCCAGTTGCGCTCGAATCTCGCGTTTCCGCGCTGCCTCGGCCTTTTTCTGGGCCTTTATAGTGGTGGGAATACCCATGCCTGGTGAGTCATCAACCGATGTGATAGAGCGATTGAGAGGAAAGTGAGGCTTCGCACGCGACGGTGTCACTGGTGGTAAGTTTGTGTGGCTTGGGTATGGTTTTGATGGTAGTTCAGCTTCTGATTCTGAGCTGTGAGAAGTAGTTAGTATTGTTGCTGCTACGAGACTATGAGTGCACATGAATGCCCACTCAAAAAACCTACTTGGACTGTTCTGACTGGGTTTGCGATGGAAGCTCATTGTCGCTGCCTAGATCAAGATCCTCAAGGTGTTGGATGAGGTCGTTGGAGTTGTGGAGGCCGAAATGAAGAGGTTGTGACTTGGTTATTTCTGCCCTACGAATAGGGGATCTAGATTTGGAACTGGTTGCAGGATTTGGTGCGCAGCCTGCAGGTGCTGGGTCGACTGCGTTTGATTTCTCAGTTAATCGGTCCAGCTCTGGCGACAACTTCGTCGCTTCCATTGGTGGCTTCTCGTCTGCAGTAGTGTTTGATTCTGCTTCTGATATTGGCCTTCTTCCACGTATGAGTCTTTTTCTTGGCGACCTGACAGGCGACGGAGCCGGGTTAGGTTCGTCTTCCGTGTCGGCTGTCTCAGAATCCGATGTCTCAAAGAAACTAGACTCGTCATTGTCACTGACAATAAACCCGTCTAGTGAGTCAGAGCTGTCTTCTTCTTCACATCCGATTTCCTGCTGTTCATGTTCTTCTTGCCGGTCAATCACTGGCTGTGTCGGGGCGACATAATCCAGCCTGGTTCTTGTGGGGATCTGTGAGGCACTCGGCCTTGTCGGTGTTGAATCTGGGGTTCCATATCCGTCCGTGGCATATTCAAGCACATCGTTCTCCTTATCATAATCTTCAGTCTCCCTTCGGATGGCTGGGTGTGGTCTCCGCTTTGCTGGTAAGACTAACGAGTTCGCACGTGCGAGCCCTAGTGTTCTTTGCTTTTGTTGTTTTCCGGTGGGCCTGTGCTGTCCAAATTACTCTCTGATGCCGAATCGCTGTCGGGGAATATATCAAATGACCCGCTTGAGCCATTTGCTTGCCGTCGCGACTGGCTTTGCGGCTTGGTGGGCATATTGTGCTTCGCTGTGTTTCCGATATTGAAACATGACTCTCTGGAAAGTGGGCTGTTGTGGTATGCCACTAGGGTGCGTGCGGCAGTCTCTTTGTGAGGTGTTTTCTTGACGAGCGGGTTGGCGGTGTTGAGCTTTGCCATGGTCGCGATGTTGTTCTAACAGCAATGATACCCTATGGGCGCTGGTTATGATGGCGAAAACTCCCCCTAGATTAGATAAAGCACTGTATTCTGCTGACCAGATTGGTGCTGGGGGCCCCGGGATTCTTGTTGTTCTTTGAAGGCTGGTCCCATGTTGCACTGGCTGTTGAGCTGTCAACGGATGCGTTGGCACGGCAACGTGAGAAACCCACAGCTCTATGTGCGACCTCAATCACAGATCAGTATGTAGGCCTGCAGGTTCTAACCTAGGCTGTTGTTATAAAAGGTTTGTCTGTTTGTTGTGTTATGAGCCAGCACTGAATGTAACGAAACAATATCATCATGGCAGCCCTGTCCGTGGACCTCCCGATGTCGGGAGGGGCTCAGGTTGGGCTACAAGTTGACAGGTCTCCAGGGCTGCCCATATGATCAGGTCAGGAACATTTGGTRATTTACTATCTGGTAGTGTTGTAGCCCTACCCTACGGAAATTGGTGCATTGGTTCAATGATATGTAGTTGTCCTGTCGTATTAGTCGCGTCATCAACAACATTCCAGGGACGTGATATCCTCAATAAGTTGTTTTTAACTTGATATTATGCTTATGATAACCTACTGTTGTTTAGATTGCTGCTGTTTTTCAAATCAAGAGATTTATTGCAATGTAAAAAATAAAGAAAAATACGACTGTTGTTGTGGTTATATAGCGAGTGCAACTGTAGCGGCATATATATACATCGACAACAAAAACATCTAACAATTAATAAACCAATACAAACTACTGGTTTATTTAAATATCGAGTCTCCTATATATGCTGATCTAAGAAATACATCATTTAAACAGTAGCTATAACTTAAACGTGCGATGGATGGAGCTGCACTTACTCCGTATAGGATCAATGTAGTATAAAAATATATACGCCTTCCGCCCACTCATATTTAAAGCCCAATAAGCTCTGCCAATGCTAACACTAGACATGACAAGGTCTAGGACTCTAAACTTGAACATTTAATAGAATATACCTAGGTTATACTCGACACCACACAAAGACGAATAAGCACCAACTACCCTTTATACACATAAAGCCCCAGCAAAGATCCCAGGTGGGCGAAAATCAAGTCTTTGGGCCAAAAGTTTGCACTAACAATGATACTAGAAAAAGCCATAAATCGTAAATAACACTTTTCGGCATAGACGGGATATTTGGAGGAAAGGGAAAAAGACATGGATATTTATGACGTCACACCATAACCATCACAAAGAACACGCAAAGACAAGAGGTCGTACAATGCGAGGATAGCGAATAGACGCGTGGTGCTCAAACGCCGTTCGGCCGGAACTCCTTGTTGCAGGTCATGTTCCTGGCGAGGGAGTCGCACAGCCTCACTCGGAATGGATGAACTTCCGAAGTACGCGGATCCCAAATGGAGAAGCTACATTATACCGCGTGGCTGTAGTGGAGGCTGGAACCCCTGGAGCTCAGATCGATACTTGACAGAGGGACGTGGACCAGGGCCATTCCATCATTATGCCGATGAAGATCCGTGTCCCCTTGCTTTCCAGCAAATAGTGTAGATTGCCTGTTTTACTCGTTGCGCAAATCTGGAATCTGACCTGAGTATATAGACCAGGAAGCCGGATATAATTTGCGATTGCGCGAGAGGTTATGGGCTTGACATCACTGGTTAAGATTCCCGGCTCAATAATTATTTAGGTGTAAAAAATAGCTTCAATGGAAGCTTGGTGCAAATTATGTGACTTTGACATAGAAAAACGAGAAAGATAGTTGATATAGAGACAGCTTTCCATGCGAAGGGTAACTATAGGAGAGATACACTATACGGAATACTACTAGGTAGGATATTGAGATAAGGTAATATGTATTTAGGCAATAATTAACGCTTATTGAACATGTCTTACCATTAGGGATACAGCACATAGTGATATTATTTACTTTTTAGTACCCCGTATAATTACTGCCCGTAGGTCGGTTGACATATATGTTGTGAGTGGGACGGCCATTAGTGTTACATACACAACCGAGGAGTGGCAGAGCTTTTCATGAACCATGTCATAAAGATACAACATCGTACCACATATGCAATCTCTGCCAGGGAGGAAAAATGCGTGTGGTATATGTGGAATGGCGGGAAATTCGGTTGCTTGTTTGAGCCCCCACGATAATACGTATATATATATATATTCAACTATTCCGTATGTTGTACATGTACTATGTACGATCATGTGGTGCAGCAAGCCTTTCCAAACATAAATTCTTATAATAATACCTACATATCACCACTCGGGCCATTTCAGTGTCTTGTATATTGACACAACTACGGCCTCAAAAACGGGGATTGTGATTGGCTCCCGACCATAATGGCGATAGTGGAAGGGGCGGCGGCTCTGGGGGTCACAGCCCCCTGATTATGTACTTAATTTGTAATTTGAATTAGAGCTCAAGGTCTCCTATTAGACGCGCCTTAATAAATGGTGAGCTCTAAATGAAATCCTTCCGCGGGGAGCCGGTGCTGACTTTGAATGCAAAACGCCCTACTCAGGGGTTAGAGCCAAAAATAATCATAGAGGAGCTTGTATGGGGTTCCAGAAACACCAATTCCAGCCATCGACGCCACTGGCTCCCCTATATGCAAGTAAGCCATTTTAAAATACATAGCAGGGGTACTCCCGAATGCTGTCTTCATAAATAATTATGACCATTTGCCTAATGTTCAGCCACATTTCACGACTGCTGTGCTAGTGTATGGAGTAGTGTACGAAGTATTCAAGGTGGCGGATCAATACGCAGCAATGCCGAGCTCAGTACAATAAATGTGCGACACTAGGGCACGCCTGCCGGCTAGTGATCGCTGACTAGGCCCTTTAAGACCAATTTTCTCAGTCGACAGGTTATTTTTGGCGTATTGCATTTTATAGTAATTGAATGGTCGCTACCGACCTCTTGAGCTGCCAGCCTACAATTGATAATAGTGTCTATAGCAAAGGCCCCAGTAAGGTGGATGGATAGTGGAAATTTACGGGAGAAAACGAAGATCAGATGTCGAAGATCGGTTTCCTTCATGCAGCTGATGTATCGTTCCTGCGCAATCCTGCATCCGCCAGTATGATGGTATACAAGGTACAAATATCCGTACTCTGTTGCAAACTAATAATGCTGCAGTCCGAGATGCAAGTATATATTGTAACCGCTACAAGATGCCACAGCATACCCGATAAGCACCATTTTGATTGTGCTGCACTGGCCTCGCGACGGAGTATTGCGTACAATATTGTAAGCAGGCCTCTTGGTCGAGGCTCCGAAAGAATTAAGAAAAAACGCAATCGGTGATCCACTTGAAATCCTGCGTCTAACGGGTGGAGATCTTTTTAGAACACAAAGTTACTAGCTCTGTATACATATACAGTATCAGCTGGTGTATTCAGATACATCTATACAACAGGTCAGGTTGTCTTGAATGGATGTATTTAATGATCAGAGTTGATACGGTGTAATTAATGATGCCTATAAGGATGTATAATTGTGCGAGGTCGAGGTATGGGTAAACCATCTTAACTTGATATAGGAGAGATAAAAAGATAAAAAGATAAAAAGATAAAAAGATAAAAAGATAAAAAGATAAAAAGATAAAAAGATAAAAAGATAAAAAGATAAATTTAGACAAATGACGATTGAGTTTTCAACCATTATTTACATATGTGACTAGCGAGTTCCGCCTGTGGCTGTGGAAGACCCAACAAGCCGACTCCGTAAATAGGATACTTCCAGGTTTTCTCGTGGTACGGGTGCCCACTGTACGATAGCATCCACTACGGTGTACGGTGTACTCCGTACATGTATGGAGGGCTTGCCAGCCACAGTGAGAATAGTGGAAATGCCCCATGTAATACATATGGAACTGATCGACTAGATTTGAGACACTTGTATTGCGGTGGCAAACCAGCCGCTAAAACACTAAAACAGAGTAAAAAAAGTTTGTGATCGATTCAAGACTATGACGAAAGGAGCAATAAGGATTGAAGATCGTGGAGATTGAAGCACAAAAATATATAAAATATATCAAGAACATGGGTAGAGTGTGGAAAAGCAGAGACGTCCACGGGTGCCCAGGTGGTTCTTGTCGCTTGAGAGCCATGGTACAGGAACTGGACCAAGCGTCCACAGATCTGAGCTCAAATATTAATTTTATTCGAGCATCGAATCATAGTTAAGAGTATCTACAACATAAAATTGTAGAGTACGGAATGTAAACTATCATTTGGTTCAAATTATAATATAGTTTCTCATGAGTCGATATAGGTCACATATTCCAAGTTAGAGACACTGACTCGCCACATAAGCAGATAGATAAGCGCTGGGGTGTACGTACCATCACACATTATAGGAAGTGTCTCTGTCTAAAAATGTTATACACAGTACCGAGTAACGAGGAATGAAAATCAGTGTGCAACATCCCTACATACCAACCTTAGTGGTCACCATAACAAGACCGTCGAATCAACAGCCATCACTGCAACAGCAGTTCCATAGCCGGTATCTCTGAAAATAGCCCCCGGCCACATTATTTGTTACCTGATTACATGCTGGCTGGGTACAGTGGGGCAAGTTTCAGGGGCCGTCGAGACTCCCTTGGATTCCGAGTGTCCGTGGGAGGCTCTCATTGGATGGAAAAAGGGGAGATTGGGGAGAAGTTGAAAGTTGATCAGGAGAAACACAAGCGTAAATACAGTCGGACAATAACGGTAATTCCAAAATGGACGATCAGAAGGCATCTGGACTGGCGTTTGAAGAATACAAGGTTGGGAGAGGGAAAGTCAACTACTCTGTAAAACTTGATGCGCCAGGTATGGTAAACAAAGGGGTGGTAATCAGTACCTAGGAAAGATAGGGGCTAACCATACTGGGAAGAGGTATTCAGTACTTGGAAGTCTGACACGTACCCGTTATAGGTGTAAGATGACGGTAAATTACTCTGGAGACAACACACCCCCCGAATCCCAAAAATAACAAGCATTTTCTTGTCTTCTCTCTCCAACCCCCTTCCATTCGCTTTTTGTCTCCATCTTTCCTTCTATTTGCTACCCTTTCGTGTTCTTTCTTTTGACGAAAGAAGGATAGGAGGGAGGTTGCTTTTGCTCTTAAAATATTCCCATTGCACCTTCCTTTTCGTGAGACAGGGAAACCCTCACTTGCCATTCGTTACGGAGTCTGAGACTCGTTCGACACCTTCACTTGGGTTCTCAAGATCAAGCATTTCTTTCCCTGCGCATCTTGCTTTCATCTTTCTACGTCCATGCTGCATTAATTCGACATCCCGAACAAAATCCATACTTTGAATGGTCACGATTGAGGTGAGACTGGCTTGAGGCTAATGCCATCATCGCTGAGCATTGGACATCTAGAGCTAATCCCCGCTCCGCAGAGCTCTTAGCACCAAATTGATCGCGACTCGCTCGTCATGTCGGGCTATGCAGGCGGAGGCCACTACGACGATGGCTATGGCCAGCAGGGGCAAGCACATCATGGTCATGGTGACTCCTACTATCAGGACGAACATGCCCAGGGTTATTACGACAACCAAGGATATGGTGATGGCTATTACGACCAAGGGTATGACAGCTCTTGGCCAGAGAGAAAGTTGAGTAATGGAAGGGCTGACAGGAACAATAGTAATGGCTACTACGGAGCAGACGGTGGTCACGGGGACCTCCATGGAGATGCAGGCCACGGATACGCCGACGGAGGATATTACGAGTCCGGACACCAAGACCAGTACTACGGCTCCGGCGATCAGTACTACGACCAGGGTCACGGGGAACCCCGAGGCCGTCGTGGCCACGATTCCGAGGAGGACTCAGAGACCTTCAGTGATTTTACAATGAGGTCCGAGACTGCTCGTGCCGCGGATATGGACTACTACGGCCGTGGAGACGAACGCTACAATAGCTACTCGGACAGCCAGTACGGCGGTCGTGGTGGTTACCGTCCTCCTTCCTCCCAGATCTCCTACGGAGCCAACCGATCATCTGGCGCTTCTACTCCTGTATACGGAATGGACTACGGCAACGCTCTCCCCGCCGGCCAGCGTTCGCGCGAGCCTTATCCTGCCTGGGCCTCAGACGCCCAGATCCCTCTCTCGAAGGAGGAGATTGAGGATATCTTCCTGGATTTGGTCAACAAGTTTGGCTTCCAGCGAGACAGCATGCGAAACATGTACGACCATATGATGACTATGCTGGACTCTCGTGCCTCCCGTATGACACCGAACCAGGCACTTCTCTCCATCCATGCCGACTACATCGGCGGTCACAACGCTAATTACCGCCGCTGGTATTTCGCCGCCCATCTCGATCTTGATGATGCGGTCGGTTTCGCCAACATGAAGCTCGGTAAAGCTGATCGCAAGACCCGGAAAGCCCGCAAGGCTGCAGCCAAGGCAGCCAAACAGAATCCCGAGAACGAGGAGGAAACACTCGAGGCCTTGGAAGGAGACAACAGTTTGGAAGCTGCCGAATACCGGTGGAAATCTCGCATGAACCGCATGTCCCAGCACGATCGGGCCCGTCAAATTGCGCTGTATCTTTTGGTCTGGGGTGAAGCCAACCAGGTCCGATTCCTGCCAGAGTGCATCTGTTTCATCTTCAAGTGTGCCGACGATTACTATACTTCGCCGGAATGCCAGGCCCGCGTGGAACCAGTGGAGGAATTCACTTACCTGAATGAGATCATTACTCCTCTATACCAGTACTGTCGGGACCAAGGATATGAAATCATGGACGGCAAGTACGTTCGTCGTGAGCATGATCACAACAAAATCATTGGTTATGATGATATGAACCAGCTGTTCTGGTACCCGGAGGGTATTGAGCGTATAGGGTTCGAGGATAAGACTCGTCTGGTCGATGTTCCCATCGCTGAGAGATGGCCCAAGCTGAAGGACGTACAGTGGAACAAGGCCTTCTTCAAGACCTACAAGGAAACTCGCTCCTGGTTCCATATGATCACCAACTTCAACCGTATCTGGGTTATCCACCTGGGTTCCTTCTGGTTCTTCACTGCTTACAACGCCCCAACTCTGTATACCATCAACTACCAACAGCAGCTTGACAACAAGCCACCCACACCCAAATATCTTGCCGCCGTTGGTTTCGGTGGTGCTCTTGTTTCCTTCATCCAGATTCTAGCCACCATTTTTGAGTGGATTTACGTTCCTCGACTGTGGGCTGGAGCGCAGCACCTTCGAAAGCGCTTTATGTTCCTCCTCCTTATGTTCATTGTCAACCTGGCTCCTGGCATCGTGATTTTCGGCATCCTGCCCACGCTGGGAATGGCAAAGAAAACCGAAGACGGCATTGGTCTGGCTCTCGGTATTGTCCACTTCGTTATTGCGATCCTGACAGCTGCTTTCTTCGCAATCCAGCCGTTGGGCGCGCTATTCGGCAACTACATGAAGAAAGGTGGACGGCAATACGTTGCCAGCCAGACATTCACAGCTAGCTTCCCTCGTCTTCAAGGTAACGACATGTGGATGTCATATGGCCTGTGGGTCTGTGTGTTTGGTGCCAAGTTGGCGGAATCCTACTTCTTCTTGACGCTATCTTTCAAGGACCCCATCCGCATCTTGTCTCCAATGCAGATCCATCAGTGTACTGGTGCGCAATACATCGGCAACACACTTTGCCACCGACAGCCTCAGATTCTGCTGGGCTTGATGGCCTTCATGGACTTGACACTCTTCTTCCTGGATAGTTACCTGTGGTACATTATTTGCAACACAATCTTCTCTGTGGCCCGATCCTTCTACTTGGGTGTGTCAATTTGGTCACCGTGGAGGAACATCTTCTCACGACTTCCGAAGCGTATCTACTCAAAGGTGCTCGCCACGACCGACATGGAGATCAAATACAAGCCGAAGGTTTTGATCTCACAGGTTTGGAATGCTATCATCATTTCCATGTACCGTGAGCATCTCCTGGCCATCGACCATGTGCAGAAGCTGTTGTATCACCAGGTTCCCTCCGAGCAGGAAGGAAAGCGTACCCTCCGGGCCCCGACCTTCTTCGTGTCACAGGAAGATCAGTCTTTCAAGACTGAGTTCTTCCCTCAGGGAAGCGAGGCGGAGCGCCGCATCTCGTTCTTTGCGCAATCGCTCTCTACACCCATGCCCGAACCTCTCCCCGTTGACAACATGCCCACCTTCACCGTCCTGATTCCCCACTACAGTGAAAAGATCCTCCTCTCGCTCCGTGAGATTATTCGTGAAGATGAGCCCTACTCCCGTGTGACTCTGCTGGAATACCTCAAGCAGCTGCACCCCCACGAGTGGGATTGCTTCGTCAAGGACACCAAGATTCTAGCCGATGAGACTTCGCAGTTCAACGGTGATTACGAAAAGCCCGAGAAAGACGCTGCCAAGAGCAAGGTTGATGATCTTCCTTTCTACTGCATCGGTTTCAAGTCCGCTGCTCCCGAATATACCCTGCGCACCAGAATCTGGGCCTCCCTGCGATCTCAGACCTTGTACAGGACTGTGTCTGGTTTCATGAACTACAGCCGTGCTATCAAGCTCCTTTACCGTGTCGAGAATCCCGAGGTTGTCCAGATGTTTGGTGGTAACTCCGAGAAGCTTGAGCGTGAGCTCGAGCGTATGGCTCGCCGCAAGTTCCGCATCTGTGTCTCCATGCAGCGCTACGCCAAGTTCAGCAAGGACGAACGTGAGAACACCGAATTCTTGCTCCGCGCTTACCCCGACCTGCAGATTGCATACCTGGATGAGGAGCCACCTGTCAATGAAGGTGAAGAACCCCGTCTGTACTCGGCCTTGATCGATGGTCACTGTGAACTTCTTGAAAACAATATGCGGAAGCCCAAGTTCAGAATTCAGCTTTCCGGAAACCCTATTCTCGGAGATGGAAAGTCTGACAACCAGAACCATGCAATCATCTTCTACCGTGGTGAATACATCCAGCTCATCGATGCCAACCAAGACAACTACCTTGAAGAATGCTTGAAGATTCGCAGTGTCCTGGCCGAGTTTGAGGAGTTGACCACCGACAATGTTTCTCCGTACACCCCCGGAATCGCTTCGCCCGAGGAAACCCCCGTTGCCATCCTGGGAGCTCGTGAATACATTTTCTCCGAGAGCGTCGGTGTCCTGGGTGATGTTGCCGCCTCCAAGGAACAAACGTTCGGTACACTCTTCGCCCGTACACTTGCTCAAATCGGTGGTAAGCTGCACTATGGTCACCCTGATTTCTTGAACGCCACTTTCATGACCACCCGTGGTGGTGTTTCCAAAGCCCAGAAGGGATTGCACCTGAACGAAGATATTTACGCTGGTATGAATGCCGTCCTGCGTGGAGGTCGCATTAAGCATTGTGAATATTACCAGTGTGGTAAGGGTCGTGATCTCGGTTTCGGATCCATTCTCAACTTCACCACGAAGATTGGTACTGGTATGGGTGAACAAATGCTGTCCCGAGAGTACTACTACCTCGGTACCCAGCTGCCCCTCGATCGCTTCCTGTCGTTCTACTATGCCCACCCTGGTTTCCATTTGAACAACATGTTCATTATGCTTTCTGTGCAAATGTTCATGGTCGTTCTGATCAACCTCGGCGCCCTGAAGCATGAGACCATCATGTGCCGTTACAACTCCGACTTGCCTATTACCGATCCTCTTGTGCCCACTCTCTGCGCCAACCTGATCCCAGTTCTTAACTGGGTGGACCGCTGTGTTATCTCTATTTTCATTGTGTTCTTCATCTCGTTCGTCCCTCTGGCCGTCCAAGAGTTGACGGAGAGAGGAGTGTGGCGTATGGCTACTCGTCTAGCCAAGCACTTCGGTTCGTTCTCGTTCATGTTTGAGGTGTTTGTTTGTCAGATCTACGCCAACGCCGTGCACCAGAACTTGTCTTTCGGAGGTGCGCGATACATTGGTACTGGCCGTGGTTTCGCAACGGCTCGTATCCCATTCGGTGTCCTTTACTCACGATTCGCTGGTCCTTCAATTTACTTGGGTGCTCGTCTTCTGCTGATGCTGTTGTTCAGTACCACAACGGTCTGGACTCCCGCTCTGATTTGGTTCTGGGTGTCTCTACTCGCGCTGTCCATTTCGCCTTTCCTGTTCAACCCACACCAGTTTGCGTGGAACGACTTCTTCATCGATTACCGCGACTATATCCGCTGGCTTTCTCGCGGTAACTCCCGATCCCATGCTTCTTCTTGGATCGGCTTCTGTCGCCTCTCACGTACTCGCATCACTGGTTACAAGCGGAAACTTCTTGGTGTGCCATCGGAGAAAGGCTCTGGTGATGTCCCCAGAGCGCGAATCACCAACATTTTCTTCAGTGAAATCATTGCGCCTTTGCTCGGCGTTGCCGTGACAGTGATTCCGTACCTCTACATCAACTCCCGGACTATGTACTCCGATGATGTCAAATGGGCCGCGAACCCCATCCTTCGTATTGCGATTGTCGCTTTCGCTCCCGTCGGTATCAATGCCGGTGTCGCGGGCATGTTCTTTGGTATGGCTTGCTGTATGGGCCCTGTGTTCAGCATGTGCTGCAAGAAGTTCGGTGCTGTCCTCGCCGCGATCGCCCATGCTATCGCCGTGATTGTATTCCTGATTATCTTCCTGGCTATGTTCTTCCTTGAATCCCTCAGTTGGGCCCGCACCATCTCTGGAATGATCGCTGCCATGGCTCTCCAGCGATTCATCTACAAGGTGATCATCGCTCTCGCACTGACTCGTGAATTCAAGAACGATCAATCCAATATTGCTTGGTGGACCGGAAAATGGTACAACATGGGCTGGCACTCTCTTTCTCAGCCCGGACGTGAATTCCTGTGCAAGATCACCGAACTCGGTTATTTCGCCAATGATTTCTTCCTCGGCCACATTCTCCTGTTCGCCATGCTCCCGGCCCTTGCCATACCCTATGTCGACACCTTCCATTCGGTCATCCTGTTTTGGCTGCGCCCAAGGTACGTGTCTCTGCAGCTTGGTTTCAACATACATCTGTACTAACTTGTTTCTAGCTCTCAAATTCGCCCTCCCATCTATTCTCTCAAGCAGTCCAAACTCCGCAAGAGACGCGTCGTTCGCTTCGCCATTCTCTACTTTGTCATGCTTGTCATCTTTGTCGTTATTATCGCTGCGCCTGTCGTCATGCGGAACACGGGGCAATTGGATAGCGTCCTAAAGGGCGACCTATGGAAGAGCCTCGGTGTATCCAAGACCAACGCAGTTGGCCTCCTGCAGCCACTTGATCACGGACTAAATGACACCGTCTCCTGGTACACTGGCTCTAACATCCCCAAGGGCTACTCCTCGGGCAGCATCCCGGCAGCCTCAGAGGGCACCGGCAAGTGGTCCATCTAATCGCTTCGGCGAAACGACATCGGAATGCTTTGTACAAAGTTATGCGTTTATTAAAATTCGCTGCATTTTTCTGAACTCACGGGCGCACAATTTGATCTTAATGAATGGTTGCTTCCAAATATTGTTTGTGGAATGACACTTGTATGAAGGGGTCTTCCAAGTCATCCTCGGGGGGTTTGCCTTCGTTTCTCCAGCTTTCTTTGCTTGTTTTATTTTACACTTCTACCGGAATTAAATTGCATTGCTTTCGAGAATTTTCTCCTTGACATTACTCAAGTTATAGCCCCCAACTTAAATTTAGAATCTCCCAAGTACCTGCAATCCCTGTGGTCGAACAGATAGGTCACGTGACACGGAGGTTCCCAGGGCTCCGAGCGCCCCGTTTCATCTTCCCTCGTACACGACCAAGCACCTATCTCTCGCGTCTCTTTTTAACCTATTGCATTTCTGGTATCTCGCTGGCCTGGCGCACCACACAGCTCGCGCTCTTTTCAACCCTCCGCCATGGATCTCCAGGAGACCCAGCGTATCCTTTCCATATATCTGCACGAACTCGCGGATCTATTTCACCGTGTGCCTGGTTCCGCAATCCTCCTCCGCTACGTGAAATCAAGCTATCAAGATGACCCAATTCGTTCTGCCGTTGAACTTTTTCTCTTCCTTTTCGCCGTGCGATATCTGCTAGCGCCCAAGTATTCGACTAAACCGGGCGTCGTACCGCTCACGGAAGATGAGATTGATGACCTCGTGGACGAATGGACCCCAGAGCCCCTCGTCGGGACCCCGACGACGTTGGAGGAGATGGAAGTTGATAAACGCACCGTCATAGTTGGGTATTGTACCCCAATCGTTCCCATTGCTTCTGCGTGGCGTACTCCGCGGACATTTTACTGACGGATGCAATTGGGATCTGCAGTCCCGTAGGCCCAAAATCGAAACTGGCCAACGGCCGTACCGTTACCAACCTTGGCTCCTTCAATTTTTACAACTTCAATACGAATGAGTCCCTCAAGGAACAGGCAATCCAGACACTCCGCGCTTATGGAGTCGGTCCCTGCGGACCCCGTGGTTTCTACGGCACACAGGATGTTCACATGAAGACAGAAGATGATGTGGCGGCGTTCTTAGGGACCGCGGCTTGCATTATCTATTCTCAAGCCTTCTCCACCATTTCCAGTGTTATTCCTGCCTTCTCGAAGCGTGGAGACATCATCGTCGCAGATAAGGGGGTTAGCTTTGCGATTCGCAAGGGTATTCAGATCTCTCGAAGCATTGTCCGGTGGTATGAGCATAATGACATGGAGGATTTGGAGCGGGTGCTCGCGAAGGTCACTAAGGAGCAAGCCCGGAAGCCCCTGACTCGCAGATTTATTATCACAGAGGGTTTATTTGAGTCTTATGGTGACATGGCGGATTTGCCCAAGATCGTATGTGACCCCGTTAACTTAAATCGTGTTACCCGTGCTTACAACTGTCGCAGATTGAACTCAGACTCAAGTACAAGTTCCGTCTGATCCTTGATGAAACCTGGTCCTTCGGTGTTTTGGGACGCACTGGCCGTGGTATCACGGAGCACCAGAACGTTGATGCCGCCGAAGTTGATATGATTGTGGGGTCACTGGCTGGTCCCCTAGTTGCTGGTGGCGGCTTCTGTGCTGGTTCAGAGGAGATTGTTCACCACCAGCGGATTTCGGCCGCTGCTTATACCTTCTCCGCTGCGCTTCCCGCTCTGCTCTCGACTACCGCCAGTGCCACTATCAACATCCTTCAGAACAACCCTGAGACAGTGTCACAACTTCGGGAACTCACAAAGGCCATGCGGGCTCAATTGGATCCCCGGAGTGACTGGGTTTACTGCACCAGCGCACCTGAGAATCCTATTCTGATCCTGGTCATCAAGCCGGAGGTTGTGGCTGCTAAGCGGCTTACACCAGATGACCAGCAGTTTTTGCTACAAGATGCAGTTGATGAGGTATTATACACTTTCTCCCATTATAACCCTCTTTGAGTCCATTGCTAATGTTCTCGCAGTCTCTCGCCAACGGTGTGCTAATCACGCGGCTGAAGACCCTCGAGGACAACTTCGAGCCCAAGCAGGTTGTCCCGGCAGCCCTGAAGGTGTGCGTCACTACCGGTCTCACCAAGAAAGAGACTGAAAAGGCAGGAACAATCATTCGACATGCGATTACCAAAGTGTTGAGCAAGAGGAAGTAATTCCTTCCCTTGCCCTTGCCTCTTAGCTTCTGGTCCTGACCAGATATCCGATGACTGCTCACGCCCACTATGACTTCGGCATCTATCGATTCTCTATTCTCCTCAGTCGACCTACGCCCTAATGCCCCTTCAATACTTGTATTGTTACCTTGTCGATATACATTCTTATTGCATGCCTTGCACAGGCCCGCCTTTTTTTCTCTCTTCGTTGGCGGTATGATTCTTTACCTGTGCATGGTTTTAAGTTGTTTAATACTATCCTTCTGTCCTTGGCTCTTTGCTCCAAGGATGTGTCTATTTTTCCATATACTTCAGACCCGAAACTCCCTTTTCCCCATGGAATGGACGGTATTGCTTCATCTTCTGATTATTTGCTTTTTATTTTTCCCTCGTTATAGTAGTATCCACGGCCACAAGATTGAAGCGTCTCCCAGTCAGATAATAACAAAATCCAGACTTCAAATGTCCCCTCGCCGTTCATTTGATGGTCCTGAGCATCATCAGCGAACCGAAAGCCTAATATGTCCGGGCCAGGCTTCAACCCTAGAACTGCCCCTTCCTCCGGCCCCTTCCAACGTCTCTCAATAATATCAGATACTTCTGGCCAGCATTCTATGTCACATTCTTAACGAATCCCTCTGTGTCTCCGAGCGACCCCTGAGAATGCGCCCCGCATTCCATCTGCTCCATCTCCAACTTCGAGATCTTGTATGATGTCCCGAAACCAAGATCTCTCTGCCGAGCAAATCGGAGGCCAGAGGGGCCCAACCAAGCCAATGGGCATATTTGGAACTTGGAAACTCCCAGATTCCATTCCACATGTCCTCCCCAGATCGAAGCGCTATGCTTGGCTATCCTTGCCTATCCTTGACTTTACATGCTCTGCTAATAAGTCCACGTAGGTCAAATTCCGTGCTCGAGTCTGTTGGAACGGTTATAATGGGTCCGATCGGCACCATATGCGTGGGATTCCTTTTCTAGATGGTTGCAAAGTTACTCATGTTATGATCGCCGTTAACTAAGTTCAGAGACTAGGTTCAGACCACTTCACTCGAGGGATTTACAGATCAGCTTCCCTAGGAAGAACTCAGCTGGAAATGAAGCGCCTGAGTAAGGCGCTTGTTGGCTTGCTACTTGCATGTGGTGTTTGCGCCGAAGCTGGGGGTAAGAACATCATTGTTCAACCATGGAAATAATCTCATCCTTATATTGGATTTTGCTGATTTGACATAGTCGAGAAACAATCCCCTGGAGATGTCGCCCAACTACCCTTTACCAAAGAGGTAGTCGTCTGGGTCAATGAAAAGGGAGAGCGTATCAGCACGGAAACTCACTACGTTCAGGCCTTGACCCCTGCACTACATGAGAAAGTTAGTAGATAGAACTATCCCCGAAGAAGAGAAGAGATACTGTTCTCTCATCAAAAGCCAGCCCTAACTCCCCATCAAAGCAACCCCCAATATCAATCCCAGGCACGGATGGGTCCGGTATAGCACCGCCACAAGTTCTATCCAAGAACAACCATGACATGAACGGCCACTCTATCCCAGCCAAAGAACAACCCAAGGGACTACAGCACCCACACGACCACCCCAAACCGCCAGTTCCTCATCCCCATCCTCACAAGCACCAGCACCCGCACCCGCACCCGCACCCGCACGCCCACTTCGGCATCTCTTACTCTCCATACAAAGCAGACCGCACCTGCAAGAACCAAGAAGAAGTAAACCAAGACCTAGACCGAATCTCCGAATACGCCTTCATCCGCATCTACGGCACAGACTGCGACCAAACGAAAACAGTAACCAACGCCGCACGAAGACACAACATGCGCGTTTTCGCCGGCGTCTACGACCTAACCAATTTCCCAGGAAGCCTCAGCGCCCTCGGCGATGCAGTAACAGGCCCCGACGGCAAAAAAGACTGGTCAATCTTCCACACGATCGCCGTCGGCAACGAGCTTGTAAACGCCGGCACCAACTCCGCCGGCGACGTGGTGGCCGCCGTGCGAAAAGCACGCTCCGTGCTTCGCGCCCAGGGCTACAAAGGCCCCGTCGTCACAGTAGATACCTTTTCCGTCCTACTCGACCACCCGGAACTATGCCATGTCTCCGACTACTGCGCTGCGAACTGCCATGCTTTCTTCGATGCTACTCAGCGGCCTGAGGGTGCGGGTGCATATGCACTCGAGCAGGCGCGTAGTATCTCCGCGAGAGCGGGTGGGAAGCGTACTATGATTACAGAGTCTGGGTGGCCGCATGCTGGGGATGCAAATGGGGTTGCTATTCCTTCGGCGAAAAATCAGGATGCGGCTATTGCGAGTTTGAGGAAGAGTTTTGATCACCGGAGGGAGGATTTGGTGCTTTTTACTACTTTTGATGATCTTTGGAAGGAGGATAATCAGTTTACCTTCAATGCGGAAAAGTTTTGGGGGATCCATAGGGATTTGTAGAGAGCGAGAGCTCTGGTGGTCCATTTCCTTTTTGGTTTCTTTCGCTCCAGGCAAGCTAGGGCTTTAGGGCTGGCTTTTGCTCTTTTTCTTTTGATAGATTGTTCGTGTACATACATTACTCTTGGAATAGCATTACAGTCGAATGATGAAGAACGATGTATCAACCTGAAGCTTGATATAGTTTCGCTAATGATATTATAATACATGGTAGTCTACACTCTATACATTAAAAGCAACCTGTGCAGGATAACCCAAGAGCTCAGCGGGGGGAAGTCCGAGTAGCCTGACGTTGCCACGCCTCTTCCTCTGAACGCGCCTCGATCTGATCCATCCAGCCATCCTTACGGGTGAGCTCATGGAATGCCTCCTTGTTAGACGGCAAGTCCCAGAAAAAAGTCTTCCCACTTGGGGATTTCCGATGAGCCTCCAAGTCCCGGGCTTGGCGAATGATAAGTCCGGTCAACATACCGCGGGACTTGCTACTCGGGTTGATGCCCAGCTGATTCATCTCACGCAGGATTGATACCACAGCGGGAAGGTCCTTGCATACTCGCCAGTGGTAGTGGATCAATTCATCGTACAGGCCAGATGAAGCACCGAGGAAAGCAGAGACACGGCCGTAGTCTTTGATAGTCGAGCGGAATTGGGGGATGAGCGGAGATTCGCGGAAGTGAGTGTTCAAAAGGCGGAAGGCAATTAGGAGGATCTTCGGGTATAGAGATACCACGACGGGGGCGACTGGGACGACGGCTGGAACTCGAAGAGGTCCTGATGGCCGAGTGTGTGGTTCGGGCTGGTCTGTTGTGCTCAGAATCTCTGGGTCTGAAGCCTCCTCGAGAGATTTCTCGTCCAGGTGGCGCAGCATGGAGAAGATGCGCTCTTTGCATACCTCCCACACACCCAGGTCACCCTTGCCATCCTCGATGGCTTGGAAAAGTGCGAATTCGATGTGCTCTGATTCTGCTTTGACGACGATCTCAATCGCCCTCCGCAGGCTGACGGTTACTTCGGCAGCGCTGGCTGTGGCGGGCTCGGAGTAGCCCAGATCACGGAGATAGACTCGCTTTGGACCTTGGTTCTCCGTTGGGACTTGTTCTTCCGTTTTTGACTTCTCTGGTCTTCGATGAGAAGAATGGTCGCCCTCCTGATGCTGCTTAGCTTTTGAAGCCGCCTTCTTTTGCCTTGGGTCTTTGAGCAGATTGTTAAACACCGACACGAGCTCGGCCATTTCCGCCTTCTTTTCCTCGCTCATTGGTTTCAATGAGCTCGCCTCGGCAGTTTCCCCATCGTGTTTGAATCCAAGCTGCTCTAGCAGTCCTCCAAAAGCCAGTTTCTCCTGGGTCGTGATCTTCGGTGCTGTTTTCGTTGTCTTCTTCACCACAGATGGTCTGAGGCTAGGCCTTTCAGATACAGATGCTGCTCGTTTCTGTAAATAGCTTCGTCGCGGTTTTGGAGCTGCCTCACTCGTTGAGCTGGAGGCAATTGACTGTTCAGAGGTATTTTGACTTGTGTCATCCTCCGCTAATGATTTGTTCTCCGTCGCATCATTGGCCTCGGCGTTGTTCTGGGTGGAAAAAGAGCGCGGAAAACGGCGATTGAATTGGTTTCGGGCCGCGGATGAGAGTGGCGTAAGAGTTCGAGTGTGATATAGGAAAGGAGCCGTAGAAGTGCTTCTTGAGAGGAAGCATAGCTGGGTGATATTTGTCGCCATTGCTAAGTCGTTAGGTCTGCACTTGCGCAGCCTTGTTCGTGCACTTCTCGGAGTAAATCCAACCTGGGGTAAATCTTACTTCTCTCTTCTCTTCCACCTGTTCAAACCTTGCAACTTCTATCCAAAAAAAAGAGTAACAACGAGAAGATTACCTTCTCTCTTTTTTTACAAGCACGGACTTATCGGCGATCAGCTTCCCGCAAAGTCACATGATGTTGTGTAACCGGCCCACGCGTGTCGAGGACGTGCCTCACACCCCCGAGGCGCAAACTGCATACGAACCAAGTACGCCCGAAGACCCTGAAACCAACATGTTAGGGAAAATTGAGTTGTCGGAATTTGAACAGCAGCGCTTGGCAAACATTGCCGAGCGCGATGCGCTGTTGAAAAAACTTACTCTCGAATCTCAATCCTCGGGGCTCTTCGCAAGCCCCAAGACTCCCGGCACCAATGGCGCAAAACCCAAGAAGCGCCCAACCCCAAAAGTGAAAACGGAGGAAGATACCGTTACGCCTCGGCGGACATCCTCGCGCCTCAAGGGAATTGCAGCCGAAAGTGAAGTAGCGAAGCGCAAGGCCGACGACGAGTATGAGGCGATGCGGGAAGCGGACAGACTCAAGAGGATGCGCCGGACAGACTCGTTCAGTCAGGCGGATATGTTTGTTTCGGGCCAAAAGCTCAGTGCCGATAGCTTGATCGGCGTGGACGTCATTACCAAGGGTGTTGCGAAGCCCTATGAACGGACCTTTGGAGACGACGAGATTGAGAAGACGACCGACAAAGACCTGAAGGCACTTAGGGAGGAGATGAATGGGCTCCAATTGTGGGAATCTTGGGACCCTCAACGTAATTACTATACTCTCTATGTTGACAAGTTACCATTCTAACGCATTTTCGATCATCACAGGGATCAAGATCACCCCGGAGCGTGTGTACAGCATGGCCTTTCACCCGTCTGAATCGAAACCTCTCATTTTTGCGGGCGATAAACTGGGCCATCTGGGCATGTTGGATGCTTCGCAGGAAAAGCCCACGGCGGGCGAAGATGACGACGATGATGAAGATGACCCAGACCCAGTCCTCACCACACTCAAGCCACATACCCGAACCATCAGCGCAATGATGGTCAATCCCTCAAAGCCGACCCACCTATATACGGCGAGCTATGACAGTTCCATTCGGTCACTGGATTTGGAGAAAATGGTCTCTTCGGAGACCTATGCTCCCGAATCCACCAACATCGATGAGGCACTTTCTGGAGTAGATATGGCACCTGATGATCCTAACACCTTGTACTGGACTACATTGCAAGGTGGGTTCGGGCGGTATGACACCCGAACGCCGCGAAAAGATAGCAATGTGGCGAGCTGGGCACTCTCCGAAAAGAAAATCGGAGGCTTCACATTGTGTCCCTCTCAGCCGAATTACTTCGCCACGGCTAGTTTGGATCGATTCCTGCGGTTATGGGACTTGCGCAAGCTCTCGCCGGATGATCCCACTCCAGTAGCCGAGCATGAAAGCCGGCTGTCAGTCTCCCACGCAGCTTTCAACGCTGCTGGCCAGATTGCGACGTCGTCATACGATGACACGTTGAAAATCTACGATGTTGGCGCAAAGGGCCTCTCTTCGTGGAAGCAGGGCCACAAGCTTGGAGAAAAGGACTTTACTCCCGACACAGTTGTCCGCCACAACTGCCAGACTGGCCGCTGGGTTACCATGTATGATTATCATTTCTTTCCTTTGCGTCCCTTTTGTGTTTGCCAAGATATCAAGCCCTAACTTTGTCCTTATAGTCTTCGCCCTCAATGGCAGTTGAACCCGCAGTCTCCCATCCAGCGGTTCTGCATTGGCAACATGAACCGTTTCGTTGATGTGTACAGTAGCAGTGGGGACCAGCTTGCCCAGCTTGGTGGAGATGGCATCACCGCTGTTCCTGCTGTGGCTGTCTTCCATCGCAGCAAGAATTGGGTTGCTGGTGGCACCGCTAGTGGCAAGCTCTGCTTATGGAAGTGATATGTATTCTTGGTCTCTTTACTGTTGTTTCTTCAAGCATGTGGCTGGACAGCTTATTTGCTAATTGTTCTGGTATGTGCTTTGATCTTCTTTCGAAGACGCGATGTTGTAGAAGGGGTGTCGCCTACGGTTCTGTTTATCCCCTGCTGTCTTGTTATGACCAAAGGTGACATTTGATATTTGTTCTGATCCGATATACAGAGGTCTGATGTTGCTATTTCTATCCAATAACAGTTACAAGCACTGCGATTGTGTATCAACCTTCCAAAACGAAAACACCAATCCATCCCATCTATTGGAAGAATATAAAAAGAGTAAAAGGTATTTACACGATGGCCACCATCTCCAAAGGAAGTCCAAACACACAAAAAGACCCAAATGATTCCTCGGAACGACCAAAAAAGAGAAAAACACAAGAGCCTCAGCCGAGTTCAARAATCAGATCGTGTTCTTTTTTTCTTGCCCAAAAATCCAGATCCATACTTTTCAGCTCTCTTTGTTTTTTTTTTCTTTTTTTTCTTTATCTTATAGCTGGGCCGGGGGGAAATGTGTATAAGGG
>PKQL01000471.1:0-22960 GCA_002916455.1 Penicillium sp. CF05
GGGGAGGAGGTGGGCACCTGGGCTAATGGCAGGTTAGTGTGCGTCTTCTTTTTTTCAATGCTTGAAGAGGAGTAGTTACCAGGGTGTGGCATCCCTGCCCAGTGCAAGCCGAACCACGCGAACTCTGGCGCGAGGACGACACGGAGGAGGTAGGAGTGGGGGGAGCCGGGCCCCACGACAACGACCATGTTGCAGAGGAGCTCGGTCAGCTCCCAGGTCATGACGGACATCTCGGGCTCGGAGCCCGAGGCAAACAGCTGGTCGAACAGGGACATCTCGTCCCACTTCAGAAGAGGACCAGCCAGGTACTCGCCAGCGAGTACCTGGAGGCCGCTCTTCGAGAACGGAGGCATGGTGTCCAGCACCATTTTCGAAGAACAAAAACAAAAACAGAAAAGAAACAAGAAAAGAAGGGAGGGGGAGGCGGATTGATTTTTGGTTTACGGAGAAAAAAAAGAGATCAGATGGGAGGAATCTACAGGACTTATATATGTGGCTAAGCAGTGCTGAAGCTATTGATAGGCGACTTGAATAGAGCTCAGGATTGAATCTAATGTGAATGTCTCTATGGGGTGTCATGTGTATTGAGTGATGCCTTGAACAATTCTCTCAATGGGTTTGTCTGTTGTTGAACAATATAGGCTTGAATGGCTGGGTGTTTCAATAGGACCTCTGAATGGCATTTCAATCATTTCACATGTCAGTGCCTGCCTTGACCCCATCTGCGCCTGATGGAGTATATATGCCTATTATTGATAGTATGGTATTGTATGATTGTCCAATGGTATTGACTTCAGGAAGAAGGATCAAGTGAAGTGCCATTGAAATGAGGCCGAAGTGCAGGCAATGTAAGGCCGAAGTGAGAGTGATGTCAATTGAAATTGATTGATATCAAGGTCAACCATAGGCCATAGTAGTAAGGACATTCCAAGCCCACTGATGAAACCAGAGCCCACCCCTACATAATCGAGGCAATTCCAAGGTTCCCGAGGTCCAAGGCTGCAAGGTACCACGACCCCGTAGAACAACACAATGATTCTTACCTTTGTGTATCACCACATAGACGCAGGAAGCTCGGTTCCAAGCACGGATATTGTTCAGTTAGAGGAGTAGCACGCCTTTGCGTTTCCAACATCGAGGATGTGATGTTCGTGTTCATCCAGCATTATCCAAAAAGCAGATACTACCAATAAATAAAGATTAGAGTTTTCGGGGCTCTACTTGTAGCCAGGCAAAAATTAAACAAATAGAACCCTCCTCCTTGGGTGGCTGACTCAAGTCAGACACAAATACCTAGGTACCTTCGAGAGTCAGCGGACACGACCAAGATCAATGGCTACGGATAGGTGGCTCCAGGTCTTGACCTTGGGGGCTCTGAAGCCCTGGATAACAATTTAGTTTACTTATAGACAAGCCTAGCCTTGCCCAGACAACGCTTGGTAAATGCAACATTTCATGATAAGGACATTCTCACTCGTTTTGCAGGGCATATGGATATCGTCCATTTTAGAAGCATATTGCTCACAACCAACATAATTTTGAGCGGCATATTCAGATGGATGGAAGCTTTTAAATCTGAAGGGAATATCGAGGTACAGTGACTGCACATACAGGCGAATGAATATTATGTACGAAGTAGCCATGTTGTAGTTGCCATGCTGTAGTCGAGGTACTCCGAGATCCGCCCGAGGCTTGGCCATGATTAGTCATGTAGCGAATTTCGGACCTCCGGAGCCAGCGGGGAAACCCCAGATGTTCACGGCCCGAGGTCAACCGCAGCCCGCAGCCCTTATTTTGTTTCTCAATTCCCTTTCTTTACTTTCTCTCTGTTTCAATTCACCAATTACTTGTTCTTCGAAGTATATTGTCAGCCATGTTCCGTTCGATACGGCGTTTGCCTCGACGCGCTCCCGTTGTGTCTACTGTTTCTTCACGCTCATTGCGGCCTTTCACAAGCGGTTATACTCGGATGACGCCTGTGCAACCCCCGATATCCACCACCCTCCCCTCAGACGCATACCAGCTCCTGTCCACACAAGAGAAAGCTGGTGCAGCCGAAGATGCGCTTTACGACCAGCAGATTCGCGATGTGGAATCATGGTGGAAATCGCCTCGCTACGAAGGCATCAAGCGCCCTTACACGGCGGCAGATGTTGTGAGCAAACGCGGCTCCTTGCAACAAACATATCCCAGTTCTTTGATGGCGCGGAAGCTTTTCAATCTTCTTAATGAGCGAGCAGCTGCTGGTCAGCCCGTTCATACCAGTGAGTCCTTGGCCGGCTGAGCTTCAATTGTGACGAACCTGACCTCGATTCTGCACACAAGTGGGAGCTATCGACCCCGTCCAAATGACCCAGCAAGCCCACAACCAAGAGGTTCTTTATGTCTCGGGTTGGGCTTGCTCTTCACTTTTGACAAGTACCAATGAAGTATCCCCCGATTTCGGCGATTATCCCTACAATACCGTCCCGAACCAGGTCCAGCGTCTGTTCAAGGCCCAGTCCATGCACGACCGGAAACAGTGGGATACGAGGCGAAAGATGACCCCGAATGAGCGAAAGGCTACCCCCTACACTGATTATATGCGACCAATCGTTGCGGATGGTGATACTGGGTAGGTGATAATCGGGATTTGAGCGCACGGAGTGTTACTAACTGTCTCGATGCAGCCATGGCGGTTTATCGGCTGTTCTGAAACTCGCCAAGCTATTTGCAGAGAATGGTGCGGCGGCAGTTCACTTTGAGGATCAATTGCACGGCGGAAAGAAGTGCGGCCATCTTGCAGGCAAAGTGCTCGTCCCAATGGGTGAACACATCAACCGACTAGTCGCAGCTCGATTCCAGTGGGACATGATGGGATGTGAGAACTTGGTCATTGCCCGCACAGATTCCGAGAGCGGCCGACTCATCAGCAGCGCAATCGACGTGCGTGATCACGAATTCATCCTTGGTATCACGGAAGATGTGGAACCTCTGGCCGAGACCCTCCAAGCTATGGAACGAGAGGGCGCCTCACCCGAAGAAATTAACAAATTTGAGCTTGACTGGGTCAAGAGGCACAAGCTTGTTACATTCGACCAAGGTATGTTCATTGATTCTTGTGGTGAACGATCCCATTTACTAATAATATGTAGCTGTCGATGCTCATCTTGAGTCGGAGGGTGCTTCCCAGTCTTCTCGGGATGCGTACAAGGCCTTCGTCAAGAAAAATCCTGATCTTTCCTTCTCTCGTCGCCGTGCGTTGGCGAACGATTACACCAAAACACCTGTTGTCTGGTCATGTGATAGCCCGCGCACCCGCGAGGGATTCTACCACTACTCTGCAGGGTTCCCTGCTGCGACCAAGCGCGCGAAGGAGTTTGCTCCTTACGCGGACCTTCTCTGGGTTGAAACTGGTGACCCAAATGTCGAGAAGGCCGGAACGCTGGCCAGCGAAGTCCGGGCAGCGTACCCAGGCAAGAAGCTTGTCTACAACCTCAGCCCTTCGTTCAACTGGACGGGACAAGGATTTGATGAGGCTTCCCTCAAGTCCTTTATCTGGGATATTGCCAAGCAAGGGTAAGTCAACATTTGGATGTACCTCGTCGGAATTCGCTAACATCTTTCAGATTTGTCCTACAACTCATTTCCCTGGCTGGTCTGCACAGCAACGCCACCATCACCACCGAACTTTCCCGTGCATTCAAGGACGAGGGTATGTTGGCTTACGTCCGTCTTGTCCAGGCCCGCGAAAAGGAGCTCGGTGTCGATGTTCTCACCCACCAGAAGTGGAGTGGTGCGCCTTATATGGATGGAATAATGGGCGCTATCCAGAGTGGAAGCAGCAGTAGCAAGAGCATGGGTGAGGGTAACACGGAAAAGGGTAGGTTCTTATGTGTCTATTCTGAGAAAAAAACGCCAGATTGCTAACCACAAACCCTAGGTTTTTAATTCCGACGTAAAAGATATGTATTGGCAACTGTTTGTTTGTAATTGGCGAGTATTTGATATTTATATGCATCCGAGTCCATATGACGTGCCAAATGTCACGACTTCCTTTTGATTTATGATGCAACTCACCTATAGAACGTTATAGTTACTAGTTCTCTCATATCTCGATCGATTGAGGTGAGCCAAATATATGTACTACTCGGTTTGACCGATTTGTACAGTAGGGGTGTTCATGGTTCTGACTTGGATTCGAGGGCTACTGTTAAGATTGGAGAGTCTCCGGATCTTAGGCTTAGTGAAGCTATTCTTTCTCCAGTTCTCCTTTCAAGAACGATATTCGGTTAAAAACATCGATTAGTGCCTAACTTTCGAGTCCGCCTAACCAGCCCGGCCCTGTGAGTAGATTCATACTCTATACCCTGGGGCATTTCCTTGGGGCGGAAATTTTGCGATGCGCAGTCTACTTGCATACCCCCTCCTTATCCTGAACAAGTTGCTGCATGGCAGGTCAGTCTTTGATGTGACAGTATTTCGGTAGAACGCAAGAAAACCTACCAAACAGAATCCGCTGGCGCAGTTCCCTGCACTGCCATCGGCTTTGCAAGGGTGTCCGGCAGGGATCTGGGAATGATTAGAGGCTTCAATGCTATTGGGATGTTCATTTGCTCGAACTTACCACAGGAGCAGGAGGAGGCTTGTCTGCAGCCAAAGCAGCGCCGATAATGGCCATAAAAGCGACGAAGATGAAACGCATATTGAAATTGGAGGAACTATTTCTTGATTTTGAAAATGTTAAACGTGAAACGGCGGAGGGATCTAACTCAAGCTCAGCAGGGTGATGGTATTTATATTTCTTTACGATCCCTCATGTTACTCGGCATATCAAATCTGAAGATGTGACTGGACCGGAGAAAAGCCTGGTCAGGTACATTTTTGCTTTAAGTATACTCTTGTTCATCTGCACGTAACGAGAGCATTAAGAAACAGCCCCTAGAAAGAGTTCGCCATCTTATTACATTCGGGCGTTGGCTTCTACCCCTGAGAATTATGTGCTTCTTATTCAAAATCGGCCCATGTTGTATTACTCCCGGCGCGCCACGGCCGAGTTCAGGGTTGCATCTTCTTCTGATTCTGTCTATTTTTATTTTTATCTCTTTTCTTTTCACCAACCGGGACCTTCTGCTGACTTTGTGGAACGGCATTTCTAGCGATCATGATTATGAAGAGGTATGGTCGCATGATATTGGCCCTAGCAATGTGCGCACCCTTTGGATAGCTCAGATAATTGATCGAGTAGCATTTCAATTTAGTCCATGCGGGTGTTTAGGCCTTTAAATAGTGTGGACTGTTTGAACTTGCTTATCCTACACAGAGCAATGAAAGAGTGAGGATTTCTGCAAGGGGATGGCACTTGTAATGACCGTGCGAGGTACGGAGTAGGATACTCCGGCTTCTCGGTACAAATCCAAATATCCCAGGTCATTGAAGACCGAACAGCAAGGTTAGACATGTGGTCACTCCGGCTTTATTGCACGTTAGATTTCCCTGTTCCTCTACATAATCCTCGCCGATTACTGTTGAGGTTTGGACTTGGATTCTGGCAACGTAGATAACGGGCTATTCCCTGCAGACAAATAGTGACTCGACGGGAGACTTCTGACGCATAATGTGCTTCAAGTATAGGCTTTTCGTTTGTCTGCTGATGGTTTGACACTACGCTTCATGGAGTTTAGTTTTTTCTTGGATCAAAGCATATCAAGGGGACATTACTGTCGAGAGAAGCGCTAGTTACAGCCGCTCTCTTGAAATGGTCATACAAATTGAGTATCAGCTGGAAGACTAATACGAGGTTTGTTCATGGGAATGGAAATAATTGATATTTATGAAAATTGATCATAAGAGAGTAAAAGCAGTTCGGAATCTAATTGTACATCGCGTAGTTGGACACCCTTCAAAGGTATCTTATGATGAAAACAGACCCAATGTTGAATAAATAGGTCAACAAAATGGCAAATAGGCAACGTATTAGAGTCGTCCACCGGAAGCCCAAAAGCCCGTGGATATGGCAAAAAGAAACACCGTCGGGAAAGAATGATAGCCGTCAACCTAGGAAGAGACTTGAGCAGATAGAAGCAGATATATAATCATCCTGGAGGTCATCAAATTCCGATAAACAGGACAGAGGCAAACAGAGTTGAGAGAAGCATGACAGCCTTCAAGCTGGTATGGGTCTCGGGGAAAGAGACGTCCGCTCCAGAGGTACTTAAGTGCTAGTGGCCACGCTCTCCGTCGAGGTACCTGATAATGTCTTGTTGGCAGATGACCTCAAAGAGGTTTCCGATACAGTCGGGTATGATGTCGCCATTGCAGTGGTTGTTTCTCTGTGACACCACACGTCTTTCCAGGCGACGTCAGCTTTTTAAAGGCAGTCGGTAAGATCATGGAATGATTGATCCACGGCCAGAGCGTAGATAGCACAATCGTCGTCATAGGCAGTTACCCCTGCGGGTTTCACGCATTTTGAAATGAGACTTTTGTACTTGTCGGTGTTGGGAACTGCACACGATGCATCTTTGACGGGAATTTCAGGCTGCGGCTCCACAACCTGTGCTAGTTGTCATAGCTCCGGTAGTTGTTGCGGTGGTCATGATTTTCAGCTTTGAAGCAAGGAAAACCAGAAAAGAGAAGGCTCCGAGAAATAGTCTTTGGCATCTAATTCAATCGATGATTAATTGTAGCATCTCTGGTTCACATGAGCTTTTATAGTCTTTGGCCTTTTTTAATGGACCGTTCGTTCAGCGAATCACAGCCTTAAGGGCGTTCCGGCTATTTTTAGTCGGCCTTGTCGGTCTTCTTATTACGCCAAGTTCATATGAAACTGCCACCGCACTTGAGTACAGCAATGTACTGTAGTCGGAGCCTTTATTGGGACGTGTAATCGTACTGTCGATCATATGAAGCTAAAATAGCACTGAATATGGAGATGGCAGAATATCAGACAAAGAGGGGATGCACAAAGAGACATCTGAAAAGGATGAAAGAGTAAGGGAAAGGAAAGCCGTACAGACGCCTGGATCGACTGTCAAGCGTATTATTCAAGGGTTGGGGTTGGGGTTGGCCCCATAATATAGACAGGAAATTCGAGTTCTCGGATGATTGTCTGAAACTGAGCAAAAATGGTTGTATTAGCCATGGCAAAGACAATTATGAAGAGTTAGAATATTCCCCCTATTTACGTGGTTACCTTGAATTGTCCAACAAGAAATGCGAGCCTCAAGCTAAGCTTGTACATTCTCTTGATGTTGCAGACTTCAAAACTCGAAGTGATCTCAGGGGGCAGTCGGCTGCCGGCCCATATGGTATCCCTCAAACTGACCCTTGAGTTCGTAGGTGCATCTTCAAGACCTATTGGATAGTTCATGTTGGCCATACTTTGCACGATCCGCGTGCTAGTAGATGACTCTGGTGTCCCTTGCGCTTTCACTTGTGTAGTTTCAACTAGCATGGTTTGAAATGCACTCAGCAGGATTTTGCACCGCGAATGTCCAAGCTTCGTAACTGTTATACTTAAAGGGATTGAGTTACCCAGGAGAAGGCAAGGTCCATTTTGGAGCTCGATATCGATTTTGAAGGATAAAGGTGAATCATTGTCGAGGATATGCGGGTTGATGCTGATGAAGCAGTTTTGCTTATACGGCTTATGGTTCGGTATCGGGTCTGAAAATGAATGAAATATAATATATCGTGTCTTGATAATGATCAGCAATGAATTCAATGCAATGCGTTGCTGTATAATTGCTGGAGAAAGCGGGCAGTTGCTAACCTTTTTCACTGCACTTTTCCCAGAAACAACAACACCCAGAGAATATTTAATCTCAGCCAATGACTTCGAGTCCCCTATTGAGGGCGGAGTCTTGCTCAACTGGTGAGATTTCCTTTTGGGCCAACACGCAATATTTGGACATGTAATTTGGGGCTTGTTTGACCAGTGACCGGTTTTGTAGCACTCAATAACGTGTGGGATCTAAAGTAATCCAAAATATTCAGCCAAGCACATCTAGGCAAAGGTGGTTCAGATTTCTTCATTGGTACTGACCGTGATAGAAAACCGGAGAATATGATTTCCGCTTCCGATAGTTACACTGGAGCTGTTTGAATCATGCATCAAATGGTCTGAAGGGAAAAGGCGGTAAGTTTTTTGGAACAGCTGAAGGTTGCTGTTAATGACAAATATCAGGTTATAATGGTTGGTTGGTCACTTTTCCACATACACTATGGGTTTCCGTGCGTCTGCTTTGAGTCAGCCGGGAAGTTGCTGCTCCCGACAACTGGAGGAAAATTGTTGACAAGTCGGCCGGCGACCCAGTTTGCAAAATTACCTCGCCTGATACTGTATCTTGACAAGTATAGGCTGGCTCTGTCTGGTCCAATGTCAACTCCACTTCCATTGGTGATCGGGGGAGCGCAAGTGAACTCATTTTGAACAACATATGGAAAATATGTTAGGAGTGTTGTATTGAAAAATCGTAAGGAGATCCCGTACTTATTCTTAAAAGGGTTCAATCTTGCCATTAAAAACCAGGAAACTCCACTGCAGGTCTCACTTCACAAGTGACCCCAGATTTCGGCGCAATCAGAATTTTGTACCTCATGGGAATCCACGGAATTTGACTTATTTTTAGCTGGTTAATTAGGCAACTCGAATATGCTGAAGTTTCCATAAAATGATGAACCCTGCCCAGGTGACTGTAGCTTGCCCATTGGTTGAAAATAAGGGTGTTTTAGCCTCACGCTAAGGAATAGGACCTGTCATTTGATTGGCGAACCCATCTAAGAGAAATGTGGGGTCCCGGCTTTAAAGAGCCGCTTATAGTTAATTTCTCTTAGAGCGAATTGAAGTGCTCTAGTTTGTTGTCCTTTCACGTTGGTAGAGGAAATGGAAGACCCTTGAACACTTTCTAACTTTAATCATATCCTATGCAAAGTGCTCGGCTTATCTGTACAGCCTGTCATACCTTAATCAATTCGGACCGGCTTGGCACCAGGGATTTCAGGGATTTCAGGGATTACATCTCGGACTTTCAGCTTACACACCCCGAATACTTGTTCCACATTTGGTCCAGACTGGTACACAATGAATCCTTTTGATCGAGCTTATTCATCTCGCTATGCACAGCAAGCTGATGAAAACGACGGCCTGAGTGATGGTCATTCGCGTCGGGTAAGCATATATGAAGTGGAAATTGCTTGATCTCCGTACATGCGGCAAGCCGAATTGACTTTCCCATCCTTGTCAGAACACTGGACGCCCAAATGAGCACGCCTTGTCCCTACTTCACTCGGCCAATTCTTCTGCCTTGTCTCCCAGTCCCCCCGAAGACCCAGTCTATTCCAGTGAACGTCGACCGTACACCTCTTCATTTGCTCAGACTAAACGCCCAAGACCAGATTCCATGGAATCACTCCCTGACCAGATCAGACTACACAACCTTTCCAACCAGGGCTCTGCTGTTTCCTCTTCCAAAGAGTCCGGGACACGACAGAAGGGGAGCGCCATCCGTCGATACCCAACACGGCGAATCAAGTTGACACAAGGCTCGGTCTTGAGTATCAACTATCCGGTACCAAGTCCTATATGCAACGCTATCCAGCCTGAGTATCGAGATGCAGAGGGGGAACTTTCCGAAGAATTTACCCAGATGAGATGTGAGTATCACACCGATATCCCAGTTGACGCTTCCCCATTATGATAATCTGACTTTTCTCTTTTTTTTTATCAGACACTGCTGCTACATGTGATCCCGATGAATTTACGCTACGAAATGGTTACAATCTCCGTCCTTCGATGTACAATCGGCATACCGAACTTCTTATTGCCATCACATACTACAACGAGGATAAAGTACTGACTGCCCGAACCCTACATGGGGTAATGCAAAACGTCCGAGACATTGTGAAGTTGAAGAAGACAGAATTCTGGAAGCGAGGTGGTCCAGCATGGCAAAAGATCGTCGTCTGCCTCGTCTTCGATGGCATGGATCCCTGCGATAAGAATACACTTGACGTTCTGGCAACTATCGGCGTCTTTCAAGACGGCGTGATGAAGCAAGATGTGGATGGAAGAGAAACAGTTGCTCATATCGTTTGTTTCCCTACCTCCTAAGCCTTCTGGGTTCCAATTCCGAAGAAAATTTTCAAATGCTAACGGCTCCTAGTTCGAATACACCACACAGTTATCAGTCACCCCGAAGCAAGAGCTTGTTCGCCCACACAAAGACAACCCCATGAATCTGCCTCCGGTGCAGATGATGTTCTGCCTCAAGAAAAAGAATGCGAAGAAGATCAACTCACATCGGTGGCTGTTTAATGCATTTGGGCGCATCTTGAATCCTGAGATCTGCATCCTGATCGACGCAGGCACAAAACCTGGGCCTAAGTCTTTGCTAGCCCTATGGCAAACTTTCTACAACGACAAAAATATCGGCGGTGCCTGCGGTGAAATCCATGCGCTTCTTGGCCACCGATGGGAGAAGCTCCTCAATCCCCTGGTTGCGGCCCAAAATTTCGAATACAAAATCTCGAATATCCTGGACAAACCCTTAGAGAGCAGTTTCGGCTACGTGAGCGTCCTTCCGGGGGCTTTTTCAGCCTATCGGTACCGCGCTATCATGGGTAGGCCTCTTGAGCAGTATTTCCACGGAGACCACACCCTTGCTCAAAAGCTCGGCAAGAAAGGAATTGATGGGATGAATATCTTCAAGAAGAACATGTTCCTTGCCGAAGATCGCATTCTTTGCTTCGAGTTAGTCGCCAAGGCGGGCAATCAATGGCTACTCACATACGTGAAAGCGTCGAAAGGAGAAACAGACGTCCCGGAACGACCAGCTGAATTCCTAAGTCAACGGCGTCGATGGCTGAATGGGTCCTTTGCGGCATCGCTATACTCAATCATGCATTTCAACCGGATATACAAGAGTGGGCATAGTATCATTCGGTTGCTATTGCTTCATGTTCAATTGGTTTACAATATCTGCCAGTTGGTCATGACATGGCTTTCACTCGGTAAGTTGACAGTGCTCTTTAGGTCTTAAGATCAGTCCTATTCCAGACTACTAACATATACTAGCATCCTACTGGCTCACAAGTTCCGTCATCTTAGACATTGTTGGAACACCAAGTGAGACCAACAAATTCAAAGGCTGGCCGTTTGGGAACGATGTTACTCCTATTGTCAATAACCTACTGAAAATTGGGTATCTGACATTCCTGATGCTTCAATTCATCCTAGCTCTCGGAAACCGACCAAAGGGGTAGGTATTAGGACCTAGAGATGGGTACTTCCATTGGCTTTATAACTAACCTTCAACCACAGATCAAAATTCCTATACACACTCTCCTTCGTCTACTTTTCCGTGGTTCAGCTCTATCTCCTCGTTCTATCGTTCTATCTCGTTGCGCAGGCCATGACTCCCGAAAATCTCAAGTTTGACTTCAGTCATGGTGTGGGGGCATTCATAACGGGCTTTTTCAACTCAACAGGCGGGCTTGTTCGGATTGCCTTGGTCTCAACATACGGGATCTACTTCCTTGCGAGCATACTCTATGCCGACCCTTGGCATATGCTCACTTCATCTTGGTCCTATTTCCTCGGAATGCCTTCTTCAATCAATGTTCTGATGGTCTATGCATTTTGCAATTGGCATGATGTTTCATGGGGTACAAAGGGATCAGATGCACCTGAAAAACTTCCATCTGTGCAAACAAAGAAGGAAAACGAAACGCCTTTTGTTGAAGAACTGGACAAGCCTCAAGTCGACATTGACGAGCAATTCGCATCCACCGTGAGGCGGGCCTTGACTCCTTGGCAAGAACCGAGTCAGAAAGAAGGGGTGGCCCTTGACGATTCATACAAAGCTTTCCGAACGAATCTCGTTTTGCTGTGGACGTTCAGTAATGGTCTTCTGGCACTGTGTATCAATAACCTCAGCATCGACAGACTTTGTCTAACGGTAAGTCAACTTCGAGCTCCTTCGTCTATTATTTACATACCCTAACTTATATAGTCGACATCTACTACTCGCACGGCGTGGTATTTCAAGATCATTCTGTTGACCACTTCCGGTCTCTCGATTTTCCGATTCTTTGGGGCATTGTATTTTCTATTGAGGACCGGGGTCTTATTCTGCGTTTCTAGGCGTTAAATCAAGTCTCGGGGCCGTAAATGAAAGGGTTTGGGGTTGGAGAGGCTTCTCTTTGGGTGGTAGGTTGATCCATTGGGCGTATTTCGATCCTGGAAGACTCTATTCCATATCTTCCAAGGTATCACTTTCTCTTCTTTTTTTTTCCTTTGTCATTCTCATTGTTTGATACCATGTTTTATGTAGTCTGATAATTATTGAATAATTCTAATAAGCTCATGGCGTAGAGTAGAGTTTACCAAGATCAGTAGGTAAATTCATCCGAGGTCTCGCCGAAGTTCCCAGTGATTTACGGCCAACTGGAAAGTATGCATCCCTCTATATGCAGTACATATACACCGGATTTTAGGCCGCAGAGAACTCCCGTCAAGCGCTCATGAGATTTTGAGGCATGGTACCTCTTCCTGCTAGTGGGCGGATAGTGACCAACTACCCAGTCACAGGGCATCACTCTAAAAGCCATACAAACCATTCCGCTTGATAATATCCTCAACATACAAATCACGTAGACGATACTCAGCTCCCGCAGCCAAACATAACAACTCAAGTTCCACCTTGAAGTCCGCAAACTCCTCTAACATGGCAGGTATAGGACGAGGTTTAGCGTTAGACTCCTCGTTTGACTGCTGGACATGCATCCAGTTTCCCTTGACCTCTAAATAAGTCAGGTTTGGGCAGCGGCACTTCTCTCCTAATAGAAGGTCTTTAAACGCCTCAGCTAGTTCAGTTGTATGCTCTGTCTCTAGACCATCAAGGATAAGAATTTCCAGCGATAGAGGCAAAACATCACTGAATCCATTCCTTGATGTCTCACTCCAGCCTCGGTCCCAGTCTAGTATATGAGATATCTGCAGCAAAAGTTCCTTCAGCGCACTGAATCCCGCGAATGATCCGACGTAATCATAGTCGTGAATCTGGTAAGCGGTATAATTGTTGGTGCACTCATCGGTCAGTGTTAGCGTTTGCAAGGTCTCCCGATGTCTTTGCAATGGTGGGTAGTATCTCGATGCGTACATCCCCTCATCATCTAGGTAATTCGGATTATCAGAATGCTCAAAGATGAAAGATTCGAGGCTCTTGGGTGCGCCGATCAAATTCGCAAAGCCTCTTCGAGAACAACTGGACTTGAGGTGGATATGAGTGATATTGGAGTACCGAACATTGTCAGGCAAGTAGCTGGCCGCATCTAACGCTTAATCTTCGGCATATTCCTCATCAGAGCTACCACCATCACATATCATATGGCCACAAAAGCTTCGTAACGAGGGAAGTCGAAGTATTGGGAGAAAGTGCGATGAGCTGAGGCCACCATCCACATCAGAACACACGACTGTGAAGTTTCTTAATTTAGACAAACCAGAGCTTTCTTTTTCGGTGATCCTCACCATCCACTCGAGAGCGTAGTTTGAAAATTCATGAACCTGCAGGATCAGATTCTCCAGGTTAGGCAAGAGGGCCAGAAGCAGGACAGTTCATGCATCATTATTTCCTCGACTCTGTAGTTCCCAGTCCCATGTAGATAGGTTGCCGCCGGGCCCCAGGGTTGATTTCAGAGCTGGCAGGATAACCTCCTGTTCATATCACACGCCGGAAGTCGGCCGCCAGCCATGGGAGACACGAAAAGTGCGCACTTCTTGCGCTAATGCTGGCTGAGTGCGAGTATGTACACCAGATGACTCAAGTGGCCATTGCAGTGCTCTATCATGTCGAGCGATGTAAAGGCTTTAGGTAACAGAAGTGGATAGAAGGCACGGCAACAGGAGGCGAGCCGCAGAGTATCCGTGTGGCTATCAAGATAGCTTGCTATTGAGAGCAGCAGCTCTGCTGGTAACATAGAGGGCATGTTTCTTTCTGAAAGTAGGGGGGTTTCTGAGTTAAAGCATAGTGGACATGGTGTTTATGGTTAGTTAAGAAAAGATTTTATACATCGGCGGCTGCACCAGGCATCTATCTGATCCTTCGCCAAGGCCTACATCTGAGCAAACCGCAGTCAACTTTATGAACTGGTGAGTACCTAACATCAATAGTTATATGTTTGCTTCTCTAATATGCACCTCAGGACGATTCTGATACTTAATCCTATTCTGCAACCTCGTTGAGACATCCGACATGGGCGATTTCAACCTCATGAAAGCCATCGCTGAATGCCTCACTCAAACTGGAATCAGTTACCCCCTTCTACAATTACGAACACTCTACCAGAAATTCCGGGGTCTTTCTCGGGAGCTTTTCAACAATGAGCGTAATGCGATGCAGAGGATCGGTTCACCTCAGTTGGGAAGTCCGCTTTCTAACTCGGTTGGGAACCCCTTTGCTATTACATAGGATGCAGATGATTTGCTTTTCGACCAGTTCGCTTTTACTGGAGCTGAAGGTTTCTCTGGTATGCTGAGCCTTCCAGAGATTGATCCGTCCCTGCCATACAGCTTTGATTAAAGGAGTGTATAATACCTGTTCGTGTGTTTGTGCAGTTGGTATGGTGACACCTTGTATTGGTGGCATACGCGGGCGCTTTTATGAATATATATAGCATCCAAATTAATTCCCCAGTTTCTGTATATAATGACAATATACAACAAATTTCTATGAACCTTGGAAATATTTAAAGTTATGTTCCTGGTATGTACACGTATATACCGTTGGGGTCAAGTACGGTCTTGCAGTACATGACGGGTTATATATCCCGTTCTATATTATTCCAAATCGAACGGGTCACGTTTCAAGAAGGTATCTTGATCAATGTATCGCCGTAAATTCGAAGAGTATTTGCTTCAAGAGAATATATATGGAAACGATATGGAAATATTCATGTAAGCGTACAATATGTAGAGTTACCAAGACTTTTTGTACGAAATACCACGAAACAGAAGAGAAACAAACCCAGAACGATGACCATCCCTATCATTGACTATGTGGAAATACATATCAAAAGAAAGTTCACCTAGAAACCAAGAGTCAAATTGGAGATAGGACAAGAAAAGCCGAGATCAAGATAACAAGAAACATCTCAAAAGCTAGCAATACCTTACAAGGCCGGATATTCTGATATAGCCATCAAAGAATTACATCAGAAGAAAAACCACGAAAAAAAGAAGCAAGAAATAAAGAGCACAGACATTGCAGAGCTCAAAATCAGCTTAACTGCGGCGGACACGTTGAAAACCAGGGTGATATACCCATGGTTCGAAATCAAACAAAAAGAGTCGGAAGAACGAAGTCGTGGCAAGAAGAATCGAATCATAGAAACGTTGCGCCGCGTATCAAGAAATGGCAAAGTAGAAACACCGTTTTTCCCATCACAAATTTGAGGCTGAAGTGGAAAAGAGAACTCGCTGAATAACGGACAAGACATCATCGGTTGACAAGGGCATTGACCTAGTTGACACGGAACGAGTCGAAGATGACTGTATGGCCAGTTAGTATGGAATGATCGCAAAACAAAGTATGGAAGAAACCTACCTTCATGACCTCTGCGGCAACCGCTGCCGATCCACATCAAAGTGTTCAAGAATGTGTATCGCTCATCGCCGGTCTCCATGGACAGATTGACCCGGTACTTATAGCTGCCGGGGTTGACACCATCTGCCATGTTGGCATCAATGACCTTTTCGAGAACATCCTTGGCGCCTGTCAACCACCCTTCTGTGCGCACAATTATAAATGCGGGTGGCTCATCGACAGTCTGAAGAATATAACTCGCACGAAGGTTGGTAGTGCAGTCCTTGGTAACAATCTGTGTATCTTGACCACCGGGCTGTTTTCAAGAGTTAAAACACCGGACTAGAAACGATTGGAGGTTGAGATTCAGCCTTACCAGAACGATACCCTTACCCCATCGACCGGCCCATTGGCCGCCAATGAACGAGACCCACTCTCTCTGTCCCCAGACGCTGGGTCCAACAGACACCTTGGGGTTCATTTTGATGCTCATGCGGAAATCCAGCTCCAGCGATGGCGCGGGGATCTGAAGTGATCGGGCGACGTCGCCCTCGGGGAATGTGTGCAGCAGGTTGTTGGCGGGGATCGAGTCCTTCATCACGCTGAGATAGGTGGGGCATTCGAGCAGATGCTGGCGCTGGCGACTAGTATTCTTCGCACGAACTTGCTGGCAGTAGATACATTGAACGGAAAGGCACTATTTCCGCACTTATTAGCTTGTATGTTCCATTGTATATGGTTGAGTTCCTTCGCCGTACCTTGTCTTCTTCCTTTGCGCGGAACTCAACGAAAGCCGCGTGCACATCGTCCAGTGGGGGCGCAGGCAAGCTCGTATTTGTTGTCTTGCTCTTTGGCTTGGGGGTCGGGCGCGAGGGAACGGCGCTTGGCGGCGCGGAGGGAGGACCGGTAGCGGGGACCGGGGTTGCCATTGTAGCGCGGTTCTGAAGAGCCCCCAGTGGGGTCTGCAAGGGAGTAGCATGAGGGTTGACACCATTGGTCATGAGGGTGCCATTGGGGGTTGGGATAGTACCAGGACCAGCTGGACCTGACGGGGTGGCTGTTGGGCCATTGGGGGTTCCGGGGTAACCATTGGGAGCACCGATTCCGTTAGGGGCGGCCTGGGCGGGCTGAGAAGGCTGAGGCGCGTTAGGGTGACCGCGCAGACCGGGACATTCAAGGAGATGTTGTTTCTGTCGCGAAGTGTTCTTTGCTCGAATTTGTTGGCAGTATATGCACTGAACGGAGAGACACTAACACATGCACAAACCCCAAAACGGGTTTTCGTATGTTAGTGACGGACAGGTCGTGGGTGAAATATTACGAAATACACAGTCACGCACCTTGTCATCTTCCTTGGCACGAAACTCGACAAACGCCGCGTGTACCTCCTGGTCGACGGTACGACCCATGATGAGAGGAGTAATAGGAGCAGGAATTTAGGATAAACAAAGAAAGTCGTAAAGAAGAATATGGGTAAGGGCGCGTATGAGGTGTAAAGTTGGAGGGGTCAGGGAGAGAGAAGAAAAGAAAATGGAAAGATGAAGACGGGAGATTACGCGGGTTACGCGCCCTGCGTAATTTGGAGCACTGCTTACGGTACGTGCTATCGGTACTGAGGGTATATTACTATATTGTTATACTACCTAGGTATATTGGTCTATTATTACATATGTACCTAGATCTATTGAAATTTATTATAACATAGTAGTTTCATTTATTAGTCTCTTCAAATGTTCAATTTTACTTCACCTTTATAGTGGTCTAACTCGAAACATCGGCTAATAGACGAGACCTGGGATAGAAATATGAAATATAAATAAGAAACAATTATTGACTAGTTGCCTAATAAAAAGCAAATTCAAAGTAAACGCCTTAGATGTTCCCTATTTGATAGATAATATGCTATGAATCATACTACATATCCCTCATATCCATGGTCCTAAGTGTAAGATTATATCTCGGAGAATTCAGGGTAAACGAGGCACACTCGGATCAGAGACTGCTATGATTGGATTTGGTGGGGGAAAGATAATTCTCAGTAAACCTCGCAAAATAAGAGCAAAAAGGACGAGATACATGTGATATCGACAAGATGAATACATATGTATATAAATGATTGTTTATATCTTAAGAGTATATACTTCCCTATATATATTTCCGTTCATTTCCACGGTTCGCGATCGAACGGGTATTATATTACTGTAACTGAATCAATTATGGCCGTTCCGTATCCCATACGCAATACTGTCAACTACTTCAGTTTACAACATACACGTTCCTGGTAAGATTGGGGTAAACGTGGAAGATTGAAACATTGAATTAAAGATAAATTCCATATAGATCCTTATGGTCCCATACATCCTATACTACCATATCACCTTCTCTCGATCTTCTCTCTTACACTTCCTGTAGAAATGATTCCTCCATCTGCGCATTTCGGGTGATGTAATGCGAACAGATCGCGTCAATAGGTTCTTTCACAGCGGTCATCATGGCTGTGACTCTCCATTTTTGGTGTTCTGTCGCAGCAATGGGAACCAAGTCGGCGTTGGTAACCAGTCCTGAGCAGAGCCCCCTCATACCTTCCATTTGCATTCCAGCGCTTCGATAATCCACCATCATGTGTTCCTCGACGTCATTCGCAGTTGTCATTAAGACCTAGCACGCACGGTTCACGCTCACATCCCCGATAATCGCAAGAAAATCTCCCCATAGCGATAGCGGACTTCCCACTCGGTGCTCTCGTCGATATACTCGTCTTGGTGGGCATACATCACACCCTTTGTTGCGAGCGTGAGAACATTCATCAAAGCCTGGGTCGCGACAGCTCGCGTCGTACTCCCAGGAGGAAGGAGACTCGCAAATGTGGTCTGGCCGAGTCTGGCCGCGACCGGGCTGGACACGTTGCTGTTCGGGCTTTGTGCGTTTCCTGCTTTGCCATCGTTAGCAGTACCAATCTTGGTCTTCATGAATTCTATGAAATTCAAGCTTTCCCGATCAAGAGTTGACTTCACGCGTTCAAGAGCAGAGCGCTTGCTTGGCGAGAGTGAGCTGATATTCTCGCGGTCTGTTGCAAGCTCGCCTTCAAGATAACGGGTAAGATCTAGGTCGTCTCCGAAATCGCCCAGGAGCTCGAGGCTATGTCGGTCTTGTTCCCCGAAATAGCTGCGCCCGGCAAGCGGACTGGCGCTAGCGAGACGGCTTCGGGGCTTACGTCCTTGAGAAGACAGCTCGCTGACACTGCCGAATCGATGTCTTTGTCGAGAGCTTTGAATAGAAGCGGTGATATTCCATGGCATCTGGGAGGAGTGGTCGTCAAACAGACTCGAAGGGGCATCACGGCCGACTTCAACTTCCATGTTAAGACGGTCAATGTTCTCTCGGCTGAGATGCTCTGCTTGTTCGTCTCTCGCGCGTACTCGACGTCCCTCCGATAGTCCATCGTTATCTGCGCTGCGCTTTCGGCCGTTTTGCTGAGGGTACCCGCCAACGGCTTCAAACAGATCCTCGCCTGAGTAGAGGCTGAGCGGATGCTGTTCATGGTCTATTCCCAGTCCGACTCCAACCGAGCCGATTCCCTGACCGAAAACCCAGAAAGCAGCATTCTTCTTCGAAATGGTTGGAATCTTGTTTTGCTGCTTTTGCTTCCGTGCTTGGATCATGTTCGCAACGTATTCATTGTTCCATTGGGCCAGCGTCATATTTCGAAGCTCCGTGGTGTCGTCAGAGATGATCTCCTTTGGGCGCCTGACACGGCGGGTCCTCACTGCTTGAATCTCAACTGTTTCTTCAACCCCACCAAGGCCTTCATTTGTCTGGAGAATTGCGGCGTCTGCGGTTCGGATGTCGAGATCCATCATGTCGTTGGTATCAGCCACTCTGACTTCCTCGTCTTCAATGTGCATCTATCGAGAAGAGTCAGTTGACAACTATTTGTTGCGGCATGGGTGCCTGGTACTCACCGAGTCTTCGCAGAGCTGGCGTTGTTGGTCATCTGTCGGTCCTTCGCTTTCTCTCGGACCAACGGTGGATTTCCTTGCATGAGGAGACTTCCCTCTGGTATCGAGCTCGATGATATTGCCATCCTCGTCAAATTCAAAGTCGGGTTGAAGGAGAACACCCTCTTCATTGCCTAATCCTAGCCCCGTCACGTTGCCGGAAGGATCTTTCTTCTGCGCAGACCCACTGATCTCATCAATTCCTAGGATAGTGCCCTCACCCAGGATATCATCCGATGGGAGCTCAAGGTGCAGGCTTGAAAGCTGTGAAGTTCCAGACAAGCTGTTGTTGGGTGACTTGATCCAGAGGCCACTGAGTTGGCTCGAGCTATCGTTCGCGGTAGTGAAGGAGGACAAGTCGATTTCAAGTCCCGGTAGAGCTGTCTCGGGTAGGAAAGACGGGTCGTAAGGTAAGATCAGATTGTTGGGCCTGGGATAAAGTTAGTACCCGACCAATGTCTTGTAGACAGATACCACCAATCAATGGGACATACTTGGTCTGGCCAGCAGCAGGATCAAGGCCACTGCCCGGGATGATCTTCAACTTGGAGACCATCTTGTCATGCATCGCCTGTGTGTCGAGCAGCGTGTACCCGCACTGTTGATTGTACACTCGAGAAACACCATACCTAATACAGGAAAGTTGTTAGCATACCAAATGGAGCCCACACTGAGCGGCAGGTCTTACAGCAAGCTCCCCTGTAGCCGAAGGGCCATGGGTGCATCGGGATTGATAATAACTCGACATGCATTGGGGACATCCACATCCAGGATGGCTTTTCGATTGAGCCTTCTGGCAATGGACCTGGATCCGAGAGTTGCGACTAGCCTGTGGAGATGGTATTATTAGGCTTGGACGTGAAACTGTGGGAGCCCTGGATGTTCTTATGTTCTTACCATATTGTCGCGACACCATGCTCTGGCGAGGTGAGAACTAGAGTGAGACAAGAAAATGAGCAGTTGGTCCGAGATAACGATCGCACATGGGGAACCTGTCGACTTACTTTCATGGCTGTAGAACATGGTTGCGACGCAAGTGGCCTGGAGTGACGCCTAGGCCCTCGAGTCTCTACACGGCTTGGGGATGTAGCAAGAATAGTAGGAGGAATGGATTTCAGGAAAACAGAGTATGTAGTAATTGGGTTATCTTGAGGGAGGATGCTCGTCTCGGGTATGGAGAGTCAGAGAGTCAGGGAGTCCCAGTGGGATGTGATTGCTGCACAATTAGAGAAAAAGCGTGACCCCCAAAGCAGAGCTTCACAGTCCAGCCACGAAGAAAACTATCCTTTTAATATTAGCCTTGATCTCCAAGGCTTCATTCCACGCATTGTGTGATCAAGTGTTCTTCTTTCCTCTTCCTTGCCCACTTCGATTTTTGCTTCTAGTCTGAATTTCTAATTTCTTCATTCTTATGTATCATAGCACATTTTATATGGCAGGCTCTAGGCATTCAATTTGCATCATTGGTTGATTATCTGTTGAGATCAACTGCGGAAGGATGGCGAGGCAAATATAAGACGCATAGATTGGTGCGCTGATGACATGTGCAGATCAATTAGAACTTCCCCTACTATGACTTGGAGAGCCCCGAACTTCCGTTCCTGCAGCTAATTTTCCAGGCTAAAGCTCCCATCCTGCAACCCTCAGGACCCCCTTTCCACTCAAAAGCAAACCACTGACTGGTTGAAATGGCTCTCCTTCGACAAGGGCTGAGTACTTTCCCCAGAGCTTGGTCGTAACCTATTACTCTGGCTGGTCGCATTTGTGGAGGCTCAGGGAATTGCAGAACTCTAGCAAGTGTGGAGGGGTCCATCAGTATCCCGTAGAAGAAGAAATAACCTCACTGAAAGGTGTCTGCGGCCAGTTTGTTTCGGAACATCAACTCTGCATCGTCCGAGACCTTGTATTCGAGGAATTTGCGAACCATGAGGGATGGCGGGGGAAGTTTTCTCCGGTTCTCGCTCATTCTGATCCTCTCAAGACGCTTCGGAAGGTACCTGGCTTCCTATGGGCTTGAAAAACGGCTCAAGTCAAAGTCCGGTAAGACTGGATTGGTAAGTTGAAGTGTCAGGTCTGAGTCTGAACCTCTTGCCTCTCAGAAGCTCGGAGAACTTGCCGTTAGATGCGTGGAGGATATCCGTGCTGGACAAGGAGGGCAGGATAATCAAAACGCAGTGAGAGTATTGATATCATTCAGATATATTTGGGTTATCACTATCGTGCGTCTCTGAAATGAGAGGCGATAACGAAGCCAAGTGGGCCGCGGGGGCCAATTTGAGCTCCTTGTGGAGGGGGCAATCCCATCCATGATGGAATGGCTATGGATTCTTTGAAAGAGAGTGGAAGGTACGATGGAAGTGCCCTCGATGAAACGGGTGGAACTACAGAAAACGAGGATACAGGGAAGAGGGAGAAAGTGATGGTTTGATCTGCATTTTGACCTTCCATTCGGCCGTAGTCTCCTTGGGTAGTCTTTTTGGATATCTGAATTCGTGCTATGGATATTTTCTCCCCCTTCTTGGTTTGTTAGGTAGAAAAAAAGACTGTATGAAGGGGAATAAGGGAACTTCTCTATATATAACCTTTGATATCTCACTTTCTACACTATTAATTTCTATCAATTTCTATGGTCAATAGAATTCATATACACTAATTCTATGAAATGTTCTGCTGACGAAAATACGATATGGCGCACTGGTGGTTGAACACTGCCGTACCTTGAGGCGTGAACAGATGCGTTGTGTCCCAATACACGGTCCACGCTGATCTCGGGTCAAAGGTTCATATTAACGTACATTGTTTTCTACTTACAATCGATTGGAATTCCACGTTTCCAATTGTTCAATAAACCAAATAAACTCGCATATGGTCCTGGGGCAGGGAACAATTCGCCGGGAACTAAGATCAAACGCCAGCATTAGGAGAAAGCAGAATTTACTTTTCTTGGGACACTGAGAGAAACCATGTCAGTTGAGCACAAGAAAACGAAAAACGATGAGCCATCTGAAAGGATGGCAGCAGAATTCTAAGGGGCAAAAATGGACCGAGACCAACAGAAACCGCACTCTTTTGACACAAATGTATAAGCGTAGACATAATCAACTATGGAAGATCCGAAAATAGATAGAAAGCACCCAGAAATCTCCAACCCAGAGCGATGTATATGATGCACGGGGGGTATGAGACAAAAGACATGCAAGAACAACACACAAACACACTCTGATAACTACTTGTCACTGACTTCCAGTGCGAGCTTAGTCGAGAGGGATACCCTCGTACTCAGAGTAGCCCAGAGCCAAGTTCATGTTTTCTATTGGGATTCGTTAGCGTCACGGCTGATAAAGTGGATGGATTCAACACTTACGCAAGCACTGGGTGGCGGCACCCTTAAGCAGG
>PKQL01000472.1:0-22942 GCA_002916455.1 Penicillium sp. CF05
GATTTGGGGCGGGGAGGAGGGCAGGTGTGCCAGCGGGTCTGGGGTCGAGGGACGTTGAGGGGAGGGATCTGACAGGTGAGCTTGAGATGACTGTGAGGAGCTCAATGGCTCTGGGGTGGATGAGGCGCGAGCATCCGGTGTTGGGGCACCCTTGACCACCTGGTCTAGAGGCGAGGCCATGGTAGAAGAGTCCCAAGATGAAAATAAAATATCAAAAGCAATGCTCGTCAGTTAAAGTCAAATAAAAACTTGGCCGATCCGGCCTAGGATTGTCATTAGTGTCATCGCATGTGAAGAGGAGAGGGAGAAAGGCGGAAAGTTGAAAGGAAGCGAAGTTGGATCGACATCATCTGCCCAGTTGACTTGACTTGTGCTCTCTACAAAAATTCTGCTTTGACCATTGCCCATTGCCCTCAACGAGGGGTTTCAATCATCATATTTCTTCTTTTCATCAGCTCTTTCCCATCGGATATTACCTCTACTGCCCGGTTTTGCGCATGCCACGCCTATCGGGGTTAAGCGGAATGACCGATTTGTCTCCGCGCTCCCTTCTTATACGTCCATGAGCGCCACAGTCCAACTTTTGCTAGCAGAACCAGTCTGTTTTCCCAACTTGCGAACCGCAGACATAACCTCGCGACTAGTCTCTCCCTATTCAATTCCTCAACACCAGACCAAACCTCGCTCAGCCGTTTTTGCCACCCTCCCTCGGAGACACCGACTGTCTTCAATGGCGTCAGAATCACTCAACTCGTCCCATGAGGACGTCCATGGGCGTCACCAACGTCCAGTTGAAAACAATACCGAGAGGATCTCGAGAACTCCGTATGCGGCTCAGGCTGCTGCTGGCGCGGCAGCCGCGCGCGCATTTTTCCCATTGGGATACCGAGAAGGCTTCAGTCAATGGGTAAGCTACAACCAAGGAGCCCCCATTGCCGCATGCCCGCTGATGATTTGCTTTGTATAGTGGGCTCGTATACCTGCAGCAGCTGCCGAACACAAAGTTCTCTCTTATCTGCCTTACTTGCATCACCAGCCCCCCACCCATCTCCAGACTGGAAAGACAACAGAGCTCCCGGATGGCACTACCCCAACCAGTCTCGAGAGTGCGGACCCTAATCAGTTGGGTGAAGTTACCACCAAATCCCTTGACGACCCTTATGGTCCGCGCCGATGGCGTTCCAGCATGGTGGAACTGAGCGGGCAAGACCGTGCGCTCAATGAGTTCTCGGTGGAGAGAATCGGCGAGGAAGCAGACCAACATTTGGTTATGCTCCACGGCTACGGCGCCGGCCTTGGCTTCTTCTATAAAAACTTCGAACCACTGAGTCGGTTGAAGGGCTGGCAACTCCATGCCTTAGACATGCTAGGCATGGGCCGGAGTACTCGACCCTCATTCAAAATCAAGGCAAAGGAAAGAGAAGATGCCATCAGGGAGGCCGAGGCTTGGTTTGTAGATGCCTTGGAAGAATGGCGCATCAAACGTAAGATCGATCGCTTTACCTTGCTTGGACACAGTCTCGGCGGGTACATGGCGGTTGCCTACGCGCTGAAGTACCCCGGTCATCTGAACAAACTTATCCTGGCGTCCCCGGTTGGAATCCCGGAGGACCCATACGCTGTCACTGCAGATGTGTCCGAGCCTCCGGCATCAACGTTGGCCAACGAGGTTACTCAAGACGAGCGTGATATCGCTTCATCTGCTGCCATTCCGGAAACAGCACCGAAGACGAGCGATGGTAGTTTTATCACTGGGCGTCAACCAGTTCAGGCTGATTCTGCTCCAGCTCCGCGACGGAATCTCCCCAAGTGGTTCGCGTATTTATGGGACGCCAATATCTCCCCCTTTAGTCTGGTACGGTGGACTGGTCCTTTAGGGCCACGTATCGTGTCCGGATGGACTTCTCGTCGATTCTCCCACCTACCAGCCGAGGAAGCTAAGGCACTCCACGACTATTCATACTCCATCTTCAGTCTTCGTGGTAGCGGCGAGTACGCCCTAGCATATATTCTTGCCCCCGGTGCTTTCGCTCGCAGTCCTCTGATTCACCGTGTACACGGCCTCGGGAGACAAATGGTCCAAAACACAAGCGCCCTCCCCCATCCAGTCGCCGCTGCCACCACTTCGTCTGACTCTTTAGCGCCCGTTCGGCGCGAGAAGGGTTTTCCAGTGGTATTTATGTATGGCGACCACGACTGGATGGATGTCTCCGGTGGTCATGCAGCAGCAGCTAGATTGGACGCAGAAAAGCGCAAAGTCTTAGAAAAGGCCACCCCAGAGGAGCAATGTACCGACGAAGGTTCCTCTAAAGTGGTCATTGTGAATAAAGCTGGCCACCATTTGTATCTCGATGGCTGGGAGGATTTCAACAATGTTGTGCTTGCCGAGATGGAAGAGGTCACTCAGAGGGAGAGAAATCGTCAGTCATGATGTGGATAGGGCTTTCTCATTTTCGTGAATAAATGTTCTATCAAATATAGAGCTGGAGTGTGATGTTGACATTTCGTGGTGGATACTTCGTCCCTCCTTTATTGTGGCTTTTTCCTCTTTTTTGCCCCTGGTGTCTATGTGCCTCTCTCCCTCTTTTTGTGGCTACAACTCTCTACGGTACATATTGAGTAGATAGACTTGGACAGAATAAATGACACTTGCCATGAATACTCCAGTCGGAGAAGCAGCTTCCATGGCACTTTATTTACTGCTTGCGCCTCCCGGAGGAGGAAACGAGAACATCACCCCTTCATCCAGCCCGATCCCAAGCAGCCTGGCCTTTCGAATTCGGCCCGGAGATACTTTGTCTCCGATGCCTAGGGCTAGTGGAATAATGCGCCATCAACCGCGCTAGCCCAACCGATGAAGCATCACGCTCTTCAGCCGACGGACCAATCCCGGGCGTATTATACCCACTAGCACTAGGGCTAACTCTTCCAGAGAGAATGTGGCTACCAGAGGACCCAGGCCTTCTCAAAGAAAAGTATCCACCCCCGCCTCCGTTAGCAAAGCTCCCGCCACTACTATTGCTCCCGAAGCTGTGGCCCAGCCCATCTCCAGAGCTGGGGATATTAGAGCTCGCGAACGGTGCGCCGCTGGTTGGGAAAGCTCGCGGGGGAACCCGCGACTGGGAATGCGAGTTCGAATCCAGCCGCGCGTATGGCTGGGGCGTCATGAATGGGGCCGTGAGACCTGCCGTTGACGACAACATCGAGTGGCCGTATTCCCTCGAATGAACAGCTGCGTTACCAGGCCTGGTTGACAGCGCTAGAGAGAGCCCCGTACCCGTGCGCCGGTCCGAGGTCGTTAGCGAGGAAGTCGTGAGCGAGCGGTGGTGGTTTCTAGAGTCATTCTGTTGCTTCTCGGAGTAGATGCCCTGTGAGCCCGCTGCTCCCGTCAGCGAGTGAAAATTGCTTCGGCCATTGCGCCAGTCAGCGCTTTCGGGGCTGTTTAAAGTGCTTCCGGCGTGCACACTTGTGCATAGCGTGACGAGATGCGAGGGGAGCTCGAGTCGGTTGTTTAGTGAAAGCCAGGCTCGCTCGTCCGCGTCAATGTCTACGTCTGGATCGACGTCGCCGCCGGTGCTATGTGTCGAAGAGGATGAGGTTGATCTGGTGGTTTTCTCGTGCGGAGTATGCGAGATGCATGTTTTGGATGCCCCGTACGAGCGCCATCCACCTACGCCTTCGAAGTCTCGCCTTGAATCGCCGCTTATGGGCAGGCTGTAGACGGGTGTTGGCGTAGATAAATTGTGGGCCTCGATCATGCTCCGTGCATAAGAGTTCATTTTACGGTTTGCCGGGTCATCCAGACTGGTACCAATGGCCCAGGAAGTGAGAGAGTCATTTATCCTTCGAGGATGCGTCGTCGTTTGGCTGGAATTCCTTCTTGATCTACCAGCAGCTGGGGTTGTAGGTTCTGATGCCGTGAATGTCAATAACGACGAGGTAGGCGATGTTGGCACTGAGAAAAAATGCATGACCAATCCACAGAATAACTCAACGCAGACTATTGATAGTCTGAGTGTCAGTGCAAAGAGCGCAGCGGAGATTGTAACCCATGCTGAGAGAATGAGTGGGATAGAGATGAGTGCCAGGATGGGCAACCCGAGCAACGTTGATAGAGAGGACCACATTTGAGGATACAATCTATATCCCCAGAAAGGGATCAAAAGACCATAAGTCCATGATTAGAAGACATTCGGCATTTTAAGATCAAAGTCACCAAAAACAACAAATTGCGGAGAAAAGCATGTGATTGATGCCCCAGGCACAAAACGCCAGTTACATCATTTCGGCAACTTTCAGCCTCGTATATCAAAAACTTAGAAGCGTCTGGATGGACTATCTTGATTGCCGTTGAAAATCCCAAAAAACATGCCAGAGGACGAACCCTTCCCTTGGGAAATTGGCATTTACGATGCCCACTGCCACCCCACCGACACATTGGCCTCAATAGCCGACATCCCGCAGATGAAAGCGACAACACTGACAATCATGGCCACGCGCGGGGAAGATCAAGATCTCGTACAACAAACAGCAGTGTCACTCTCAGCCAAAGAAAGCCAATCAACATCAGACCGCGTAGTGCCCTGCTTCGGCTGGCACCCGTGGTTCTCGCATCAGATCTTGGACGACACTGCACAACCAACAGCTGCGCAAAGCCCAGCTGAGCACAAATACGCCCACTATGCCGCCGTCCTCACACCATCTCCAGCCGACGACCAGTCATTCATTGATTTACTTCCTGTCCCCAAGCCCCTCTCAGAACTAATATCTGAAACTCGAAACCGACTCCAACAGTTCCCGAATGCGCTAGTCGGGGAAGTCGGCTTGGACAGGTCATTCCGATTGCCAAGTCCATGGTCTTCAACGGACATAGAAAACAGAGATGACCAGCTTACACCCGGCACACGCGAGGGCCGGCGTCTCTCAATTTACCGCGTCAAGCCGGAACACCAGCGCACCGTGCTAAAAGCGCAGCTACAGCTAGCGGGAGAAATGGATCGTGCCGTCTCGCTGCATAGCGTGCAAGCGCATGGCGGGGTCTTTGAAGTGCTTAAGGAGCTCTGGGCAGGACATGAACGGGTTGTGCTATCGCGACGGAAGAGAGACAAACAGCGAGATGCAGAAGGCGCCGTATTTGATGATGATGAAGACGATGATCAAGATAAGACACCCGACAGATCTCAGCCCACTAAAGCAGCCGACCTCAGTGGAAAATCGTATCGGCCGTTTCCGCCTCGCGTCTGCATGCACTCTTATACCGGCTCGGTTGAGCCCATTCGCCAGTTCTTGCATCAGTCGAATCCGTCGGATGTTTATTTCTCTTTCTCGAAACTTATCAATTTCTCCGGTACTGCTGGGAAGAAGGTCGGTGATGTAATCAAGGCTTTGCCTGAGGGCCGCATTCTTATTGAAAGTGATCTCCATGTTGCAGGTGTGCAGATGGATGAGGTGCTGGAAGACGTGGCTCGACAGATTTGTCAGTTACGTGGATGGGGGTTGCGCCACGGTGTTCAGGTGCTTGCGGATAATTGGCAGCGGTTTGTGTTTGGCTAGGTCTTGCGTTTCATTTTTCTATTCCTACATGGGGTGAGTTTCAGTTCAATTTCTGGTCTTTTGCGGGTTTCTTAAGTTGTGCGATTAGCGAATACGCATATATGGCGCTATCTGGAACATCTTGTACGTACATCCTTAGATATTGCCTAGGTGATTCATCCGAGATTAAAAAAAGCCCCAACTAATTTTATCCGATATCACTATTTGCAATTATATGACGTGGTATATCTCTATCATTGTATGTGATCGTTTGTGACATGGTATCGTGGGCTGGGCCTGTAGGTGTCTGTGGCCTGACATGGTCTCTAAAATGTATCGTGTATCTGCGTGCCCAGGCATGGCTCGTCTCGTCGTCAAAGTAGGAAAGGTATGTGGAGAGCAGGTGATGGGAAAAGATGACAGCTCTAGACAGTCATCAACCACAGGTAGCGAGACAAAGCTAGCTATGTATCCATCCTCCATCGTGAATAAGATCTGCCATCGGGGCGTCCTGCCAGTAGATCTGCCGCCATTCATCTTCAAGCTCGGGCAGACCTTCTACACCCACAGGGGGAGGTAGGTCTACATCACCGAAGGCGAACAACTGTCGCCAGTCCGGATAGTCGCGAGCTGGCTCAATAGAATCCACTTGCATGCTGCTTGAGAAAGGATCATTCCTTTCCAGTGGGCCAACATTAAGCCGGAGAGGGGCAATCCAATTATTGAATTGAGGATTGGGTTGTGGTGAGAGGGTCGTTTGTTGGAGAGGGGTAGATTCGGGAGTGGGCACACCGAAAGAGAGTGGTCCGGGGGTTTGCATAGTAATTGATGGAACAGGGGAGGCAACGGTCATCTTATGCGCATGATGAGTGTCGTTGAACGGCTTGGGTCGTTCTGTAGTTGCCATCCGCAGATCCTCTTGCAGACGCTTAGAGTCCTCGAAGAGTCGCAGGATTGTGCCAGCATGAACCCAATATTGAGCTAACTCGCGCAGCGAGTAAGAGGCAGAATCAAAGCGGCGTAAGGCATTGATGGCAAGGACTGGATTGGAGAAGCGGAGCTCAACTCGGACTTGAATCATGGCCGTGAAGAGGGTATGGACGCCAGTGTACCAAAGGAACTTCAAGCGCTCATGCATCCTGAGCTCTTCGAATATTGAGGCTATGACCCCCGCGGCCGCACTACAAATTTCTGCATCGTGAGGGCCATAATCATCGGAATAGGCTGAGGCTCTTGGATGGGGCCGATGTAGCAGAATGAGGAAGTTGTTGTAGGTCAAATGGAGCATGGCGGACCAAGGGTCCATATCAGATGCACGAAGGCGAAGATTATCAGGAAGTTTCAGAGACCAAGTTGCCAGTGATCCGTCGGCTTCTTGAAGAACGGCCTTTCGCCGTTCCTCACTTGCCCGAAGTCCAAATCGATCGCGAATGAGATACGAAATCATCGTACACAGTTCAGTAAAATGGATCACGTAATCTGCTTGTACAAGAGGGCCACAATTCTCAAAATCAGCGGGCGTCAAAGGAGACACATCGGAATCGTCCAAATTGCTAGATTGAAAGTTGATTAGTATTTGCTGCAAGTTGGTCATTTGGAGTGACTCACATGGCTTGAGGTCGGCCATATGACAGGGAGATCAACACATCAAATTGGACCAGAATGAACCAAACTCTCCGCCACATTCGCCGATCGCGAGTCACGAAGCTACTGGAGACAGGGTTACGGTGCATCCCAAGTCCCGTGGCGATACGTGCAGCGGCCCCAACCCAAAAGTGAGCATCTGCAGCAACATCATCATCTGCGCTATCCGAATGCCACGTCAAAAGAAGGGCCGCTTGAACAAGAATGTCGCGATTTCGCTCGATACGATTGTCAAACAGATACTTGGTGCGGCGGAAAAAAATTTCTTTGAGAGCGTCTCGCTCTACTTTTCCACGAGAAACATGCGCCCCAACTAGCAAAATTGCTTGAAGAAGTAGAACTGGAGGAGGATCTGCAGGATCCCGGTTCCGGTACTGCGTCATGAACAAGTCTTCGTCGACGATAGGGTACCCCGGATTGACATATGTGAAGTAAGCCTGGACCAATTCATCTGCCAGAGCCGGTTCTGGAAGTGTTAGAGCATCCATAAGAAGCTGATCATGACCCGTCTTCATTTGACGCCGTGGGATTTCGTTGCTCGCAAAATGGTATACATCGTCATCCTGTTCTCGTTGTTGTCGGAACAAGAATGACATGTTGGAATGTTCATGTCCAACATAGAAGGCGCGCACGCCTCTTTGGATCTCTCTTCTGCCGGATTCCTCTTCATCTATCAATTTGACGAGATGTTGCTCCATCTCCGTGTGTGCCTCGTGGGCATGCGCCATATCGGGGCCGTGCCGGCCAAATGTCTCTGATCCCGTGCCTTGCTGGAATCCATGTTGCGGAAGGCCCCCAGATACTGGCGTAGCATGGCCACTCTGGAATGCAGTTGGAAAACTTGGTGGTAGTGGTGACCCTGCTGCAAGGACCGGGTTTGAAGTGGTATCGGATGTGGGCAGAGGCCGAGATCGGATCGGAACGGGATCTAGGATTGAGCGTACTGCAAGACGCTTTTTCTTTTCGTGTATGCGACAGTCGGCCTTTCCGGAGGCGCGACAGTTAGTGCAGGGTGTCCCGACGGTACGGGCATCGCAGCGAACCTTGCGCCGGTGACAGTGGACACAAGCTGCGGAGCCTTAAGAGTTTTTTGAGTCACTGGTCAGCGAGTCTGATGGTGGAAAAATAACCGATAACCGAGAACAAAAAGAGACCACAAATTAAGATGCACAATGATCAGGCAGACAGGGGGCATTGCACAAGCGCTTACCTTGTTTGCGCTTGCTCACCCCATCCGCCGGGAGCGGCGAGGGGGCGTTATCGTTGACGGAAGACATGGTAGGAGTACCATTGACATCATTCGTCCAAATCGGCCACGATTCTGCATTATTCGAGTCACCAACACCAGTCACTTCAAGGCATCATGGGCGAACTCCGAAACGATTGCCGAGGATAATGCGACAAACAACGAAATCAAGAAACAAAAATGTCGGGAAGTTGAGGGACTGCGGGATCGGGTCTTCTGGTGGAGACTCACGTGGATGCGGAGAAGCGGATTATGTAAAAAAATAGGCCAAAATCGTATCAGGTCATATTCTTGGGAATTGCATAGGATTTGATATATCGTATTCTCGATCTATGCATGTCTTGAAAATCCCTCCTAGAATATCACATCATATGGGACATGGCATTGCCCTATGTGGATGAATGGATGGGTGGACATTTGGCGCATTGTCTCTTGGACTCCATCCATCCTCAGTTTGAGTGCCGTTTGATCTCAAGCTGCCGGGTCGCCTACAGGCGATGCCTTTCTGTTTGAATAATCCATTTACATAGCAATGCTTCCAAAATTATGTACGCCGTATGAGTATGCCGAAGACTAGTTTCGAACGACACCATCAAGCCTAGCTTGCCCTTCCAAGCCTGCCTTCATAATCATACCGAAGATCTCAAGATCTTTCTTAGCATCCTGCGAGGTGGTTTTAGCCGGCTTGCCCTCAACAACAAATGCGTAAAGTTCCTTCATTTCCAAAGTATAAGCATCCTCGTACGTCTTCCGAACCATAGACTCCCGGAATGAACCATCTTCCAACTTCTCACGAACGTGCATAGTTGTAGGCAAACCCTTGACATATGGCGAATCAAAGCAGATCTTGACAGTCTTATGTCCACCAAAGACCTCAATCGACGCATCAAAACGGGGGACGTCATCAATTCCAGACTCATAAGACACAGCAAAAGAGGGATATTGGAAAAGGGCGCTAGAGGGGGAAAATCAACATATCACCCGGAACCACAGATATAGAATTTGCAACTTACCTCCAGAATGGCAGTCCGTTCGCAGAGCATAGAGAAGCACCAAGCACACCCGTCGGCATACCAAGAGCCTCTCTCATGGCACTAAGATCATGCGAGCCAAGACTTCCCAGGTTCCTCCATTGAGCAGCAGTATCAGGCGTAACCGGAATCCCCAATTCCGCTGTCAAAGCCTGTTTAAGGAACTCGTTTGTCCGGCTCGACAGCTCCTTCACATCCTCTGCTCTGTAATCAGAGAAAACCTTAGGAAACGTACCGGACTGACCAACAAAGTTCGAGTTCGGGCCGACGATATCGCGCACGCGCGCATAGCACACTTGATCAAAGCTTCCTATTTCCTTGACGGCGTCGATAAACGCACTCGCATACCGCCGCATATATCCCACCATCAGCTTCCCGGAAGTTTGCTGCTCGAGCTCGATGAGCTGATCCGCGTCTTGCAAGGAAAGAGCCATGGGTTTCTCTACGAAGACGACTTTGCCGTGTTTCAGGCCTAGTACGGCGTGGGGAACGTGGAAGGCGTCGCTGTTGGCAACCATCACGATGTCCACGTCCGGAGAGGCGCAGAGCTCCTCTGCCTTGCGAGTCGTCTTGGGAATGCCACCAATGACCTTTTTGGCACAGTGTTCGAGTGCATTGTCGGAGACATCACACAGGTAGGTGACTTGGAAGTAGTCCGAGAGGAAGCCGAGAGTGGGAATGTGGGCAACTTGTGTGATTTCGCCACATCTGGCTGGAGTATCAGTACCAATTGATTACAGGCTGTCCTTTTGGCAATGCGCTTCTTACCCAATTATCCCCACGTGAAGGATCCTGTTGCCGGCGGTCATCTTGAACGTGTGAGGTGATTCTCAGCTTCTCCAATGACGTAATAGTTAGAGAACCTTGAGGTTCCAAGGTCGAAAGCTGATTCTAACAAAATCTCAATATAATTCGTGCAGGAAAAGGAATATACCAGGTCGGATGTTTCGAATGGATATGTTGGGTAAATTGAACTGACAGAGCGCTGATCTGATGCCCCGCGAGGTGGAACAGCTCTGGAGCCCCGCTGAACTTGGCTGAACTTCGGTCTACGTTTTTTTGTTAGCACATTGGCCGAATACAACTCAGTATATTCATGCTGAGTATTACAGGCCCTAAGGGAGAATTCTTCTTCTTCTTCTTTTTTTTTTTTTTGACTTCGCTGGAATGTACAGATTGTAGACTTAGTCTTGGTCCTATACAAAAGGTCCTGGCAGATCAACACTGAGTGCTTCGGTCACTAACATCAATACCTACAATGCTAGAATCTTGTACATATGTATAGGCTAGGTCGATACTCTGAAGGCATGGTCAAAGGCGCTGCAGTGCAAGACATTTTTTAAAGAATGCAGGGATATGATAAAACCACCATATATATATAAGCATGTAGATAGTTTAACCATTCTCTTGCTATAAGCATACTTGAGATTTTCTACTAAAAGTTGATTAATACGTAACTAGGACTTCGTTTACACTATACTTTCCGTGTCCCCCAGATATTTTAAGAGTGAGAAAATTGAGGTTATGACTATTTCGTGTTTAAATATCTTTTGCATGGAGTTGCTATACAAAAGATACATAATCCTTCAATTTGATCCAGTGCGTCTTCCGCTGTCAACTCAGACACCACTTGGAAGGCTCGCATTCATAAGTATCCATATGTATATCTAGATTTGTACAATCCGTAAACAATTGACTAGATGGTTCAAGCTGGCCGTCAATTACAGCTTTCAAGTTATCCTGGGCTGATATATGCAAACTCGACACTGCCGTCTCATGACACTACTGAGGTCCAAGACACGAAGTTGGGACATCAATAAATCAGGACTCTGATGGGCATTTCCTTTTTACTATGATAAGGAGCTAACCTCGCAAGTTTGGCATCAAAGCACAAATCAACGCTGCATTATGTCTAGTCTTTTGCCGTCCTAGTAACGCCGGTAGCCTATTGCTCTGACACTCAGATAGTACCACCCGGGAACACATAAATTGAAAGTATACAAAAAAAAAAAGGAAGGCAACTAAGGCTGCACAACCTGGATGTTGTTTTTCTTCTGCAAAAAGGAAACTTAAGTCAGCACTGCCTGTATCGCAAATTCACGGAGATGGTTCCAGGCCTAAGAACGACCATGAAACATGAGATGCGCTTACCTTCCAGGTATCCAGCTCATTCTGCTTTGACTTGTACTGCTTGAGCATGTCCTCCAATACTTGCTTCAACCCATCTGAGTTGGTCTTGAGTGTAGGAAGCACATCTTTGACAGTGCGCTCAACTAAGACGCCATTCACCATGCGGAAACATTTGCGGTCTGCGGCGAGAGGGTCGAGGGTCTCAATCACAAGTCTAAAAAAAAAGAATATATGTTAGCCATTGTACACATTCGTTGGGACATCGCTGGTTGTGCTAGCTTGTGGTGAAGCCCCCGATTCAACATCTCAATATGCTGGGACAGCGCATAACCGTGATCGTGACTCACTTGTGTTCTTCTGCCTCTTGCTCAATATCGCCAATCTTTTGCGCTAATTGCTGAAGAGTATTCTTGAAGTTGGTGTATTGGTTCTGAAGCTCTGGATTGAGAGGTTCGCATCAGCTTCCGTGAAATCTAAAGGTCTGGAGGATCAATAGAAAAAGCATACCTTGCTGCTTCTTAGGGTCAATCTGTTTCTGGCTGGACATGATGGCTGTTTGACACGGTGTGGTTGGCACGAGGGAGCTCGAGAAATTGAGATGACGATGCGGGGCGGTTGGGTGTTGGCGGAGGCCACTACTATAGAATTTTTGCTGCACCTCACACCCCGTACACCAGTTAATTTAGCATTAAATTGCACATATATCTACTCGAATACCCAAGGGAACTCCATTATTATTGTAATAACTATTGATTTAACTCTACACTACCAATTTATACGTTGTTCATGAAGCAAGTTATTAGCCACGTGACTGATATCAGAGTTTGCAATGTTTGATTGCGATAACGATCTGCTCCACCGCCTTCCTCTACGATGTAAAGAAAAGGCTACTTCGGATCAGCAAGGCTGCCAAGAAGCTACCCCCCTAAGAAATTGAGGCTAAATACTCCGTACTGCTGATAATATTGTCTTTCTAGAGGGCTAGGTTCCTAGGCAGAAACTAGACTGCCAGCGAGGTGGCGTTCTTCTGGCAATAAAAGGCGGTAAGGCTTTAGCGCGCTAGCCAGTATGTAGATAGGAAAGAGATTCGACTACGCGGAATCACTTTCTCATAAACCCAACCCCACGCAGACCAGACCGGGTCGTACGTTGCGAGCCACTCAAGCCTTAAACCTGGATTACTTGCCCGGCTGAACGACATGTCTCGCAACGATATGGGCCCTCCGGCCAAAAGGCACAAGGGCTTTGGACACCTCCCACTAGGCCTACGCGACGCAAAACGGAAGGACATTGACAACTGGGAGACCAATCGAATGCTCACTTCTGGTGTGGCGCAACGACGCGATCATGATGGCGACTTCATGCCCGATGATGAAGAAGCGACTCGAGTGCATTTGCTCGTCCACGACCTCCGGCCGCCTTTTCTCGATGGCCGCACGATCTTCACGAAGCAGCTGGAGCCGATCTCCGCTGTTCGGGATCCACAAAGTGACATGGCGGTATTTAGTCGGAAAGGAAGCAGGGTCGTTAATGAGCGCCGGCAGCAGCGCGAGCGACAGAAGCAAGCACAGGAGGCGACAAATGTCGCCGGCACAGCCCTGGGAAACTTCATGGGCGTCAAAGAGGACGAAGGAGACAGCGCAGTCGCCCTGCCTATCGAGGAAACCTACAAAGGAGGAGGAAACAAATTTGCCAAACATATGAAGAAAGACGGTGGCTCCAGCGCTTTCAGCAAGAGTAAGACCATGCGCGAGCAGAGAGAGTATCTGCCCGCCTTTGCCGTGCGCGAAGACTTGATGAGAGTCATCCGGGATAATCAAGTTGTGGTGGTCGTTGGAGAGACTGGATCTGGGAAAACTACCCAACTAACTCAATTCCTACACGAGGATGGCTACTCTAAGTTCGGTATGATCGGATGCACGCAGCCTCGCCGTGTGGCTGCTATGAGTGTCGCGAAGCGTGTCAGTGAGGAGATGGATATTGAGCTGGGTGCACTCGTCGGATACTCTATCCGTTTCGAGGATTGTACGAGTGATGACACGGTGATCAAATGTGAGTTTCCCCTCATCGGCTTTGGTGTGATCATGTAGCTAATCTATATACTAGACATGACGGATGGAGTATTGCTGCGAGAATCCCTCACCCAAAAGGATCTTGATAAATACTCGTGCATCATTATGGACGAGGCACACGAAAGAGCTTTGAACACCGACGTCTTGATGGGTCTTCTCAAGAAAGTCCTGACTCGGCGCAGGGACCTGAAATTGATCGTGACCTCGGCAACAATGAACTCCGAACGATTTTCGCGCTTCTTTGGCGGTGCCGCAGAATTTATCATTCCTGGCAGAACTTTCCCTGTTGATCTTCACTTCTCGCGCACACCCTGTGAAGATTATGTTGATAGTGCGGTCAAGCAGGTCTTGGCCATTCATGTGTCCCAGGGCGCTGGTGATATTCTTGTCTTCATGACTGGACAAGAAGACATCGAGGCAACCTGCGAGCTGGTCGAAGAAAGGTTGAAACAGTTGAATGATCCGCCGAAACTCAGCGTTTTACCCATCTACAGTCAAATGCCGGCCGAGCAACAAGCAAGGATCTTCGAGAAGGCCGCCCCGGGCGTGCGCAAAGTAATCGTCGCTACGAACATTGCCGAGACAAGTCTGACGGTTGACGGTATCATGTTCGTCGTAGATGCAGGTTACTCGAAGCTGAAGGTGTACAACCCGCGCATGGGAATGGACTCTCTCCAGGTCACCCCGATTTCCCAAGCCAATGCAAACCAGCGATCTGGACGTGCTGGACGGACTGGGCCGGGCAAGGCCTATCGTCTATACACGGAGACAGCCTACAAGAACGAGCTTTACATATCAACAATCCCGGAGATTCAGCGAACCAGTCTTGCCAATACCATACTTTTACTGAAATCCCTTGGCGTGAAGGACCTTTTGGACTTCGACTTCATGGATCCTCCCCCACAAGAGACAATCTCCACCTCTCTTTTCGAGCTTTGGTCGCTGGGTGCTTTGGACAACCTGGGCGAACTTACACCTCTGGGACGTCGCATGACGCCATTCCCCATGGACCCCCCTCTTGCCAAGCTGATAATCATGGCTGCTGATGAATACGAGTGCAGCGAGGAAATGTTATCCATCGTTGCAATGCTTTCAGTTCCAAATGTCTTTTATCGTCCCAAGGAACGACAGGAGGAATCCGATTCAGCCCGCGAGAAATTCTTTGTTCCCGAATCAGACCATTTGACCCTTCTCCATGTTTATACTCAATGGAAAACCAACGGTCACTCCGATGCCTGGTGCACCAAGCACTTTTTGCACTCCAAAACCCTGCGCCGCGCCAAGGAAGTGCGAGACCAACTTCAGGACATCATGACTCAACAAAAAATGCCCCTCATCAGCTGCGGCACAGACTGGGACCAGATCCGCAAGTGCATCTGTTCGGGCTTCTTCCACCAAGCCGCACGACTAAAGGGCATCGGCGAGTTCATCAACCTTCGCACCAGCGTGACCATGGCTCTCCATCCCACAAGTGCCCTTTACGGTATCGGCCACGTGCCCGAATACGTCGTCTACCACGAGTTGATCCTGACGGCCAAGGAATACATGTCCACAGTGACAGCCGTTGACCCTCATGTAAGTTACCACTCCCCCATTTCCACCCGTATGTCATTTAGTACCGAACTAACTCGTTTCTCTCAGTGGCTCGCCGAACTCGGTGGTGTATTTTACTCCGTCAAAGAGAAAGGCTACTCACAGCGCAACCGCCGCGTGACAGAAATCGAGTTCAACAAGCGCATGGAAATCGAAGAGCAGATGGCAGCTGACCGTGAACGCGCTGCTGCTGAGAAATTGCGCGAGCAGGAACGCAACGACCCCGCCCGCCGCAGAAAGGAAATCGAGGTTGGCGGAAAGTCCGCCGTGCGTAAACCTATCATCAAGCCAGGACGCAAGGTCGGTGGTTTGACTGCTTCATCGTCTGCTTCCTCGCGGCCTGGAGGCAATGTTGATGGAGGCGGAAGTCGTCCTGGAAGCAGCGTGGTCAAGAGGCCTACGGTGCCTCGGAGACCAGGACGTGCACTCTAGTCTTGCGGTGAAAACAAGAAGCATTAGGGACTTGAGTGCCCTGTTTGTACAATATCATTTTGTCTTTTATAGCCATTTACATGCACTGTTTAATTGATACCCGCAATTGCCATTACGTTCTTATTCTCGTACTTCTGTCATTCAGACATATGGCCCACCCTCGTAAGTATATAATGGGGGAAGTTTTACACACCAAAAAGAGAAACAGAAAAAAGAAGAAACCAAACAGGGCACGGCAAGATGGCCGGAGATTATTTCTATGTTCAAGTAACACGTTAGCATGCGTCTGTTCAAGCTGGAATTGAATAAGTAAAAGGGGGCTCACATTATATGGTTTAGATATTGAATATAAAATGGCTGTCCTAGATTTTACTTGGTGATCAGTCTTCTACGTGCACTTACCTCAACGAGGGTCGGCGAGCCCGAATCTGGGACGGGACTGTCAAGAAGATCTGGCGTTGAGCCAGAGGCTGGGAGAGGAGGAAGGTTACTCAGTTCGATGGCTGAGCCATGAGAATCAGAAGTAGGGTCGGCAGGAGGGGGGGGGGCACGGGGCCGAAACAGGCGGCTTGAAAAGCTGTCAGCGTCATGTTTTCTATGTAGTAATAGTACTCCATGGCCAAATGGGAGCAGATGCGGATGCCGGCCGTGCCAAACCGGTAGAGCAAGACCGAAACAACAACCACGAACGCAAGCCACGAACTTTTGTCCAACAAGGCCGCCCAATTAACAGCGGGGGAGGCAAGGCCAGGGGTTTCTTCATCTTGGGCCGAAGCCCCTTTTGACTATGTTAGCAAATCATTTAAACTTGGAAAAACGGCTTCCAAGGTTCAGAAGAAGGTAGACTTACCAACAGCAAAGAACACGAGCGTAAAAATAGAACAGATCATAAGCGCCATGATGTTGATGTATTTTTGGTAAGGCGATGTTCTTACTAGTAGTATGCCCAGGTGAAATTGCTTTATGACCTACGACAGAAGCCCAAGGCGACTATAGGGAAACTACGTGCGTCATAAACGGAACAGTAACAGAAACCACGATAGATTGGAAGGTACCAGGGTCGAGATAGAGGCATTTTTACCTACCTAGGTAGGTACCTACATGTGCATAGGTAATCAGGTTTGGAGTTTGATTTGTTCAATTCAATCTATACCCTCAGACCATTTGCATTCATCAGGGTTGGCTCTACAATTGTCTCTTGTCACAGAGCGTTGTTACCCAGGTGGCTATACCAAAGAACGTTCGGAACTGGAGTTTTACCCTTTTTGTTTCCCAACCTTGGAAGGTTTACCGTAGATCAGGTCCGACCCAAATCGAGTGTCGGAGGTTCACCGACCCCAATTGGAAGTCGGACTTTCAAGCCAGAGCATGAGCATGAGCATGAGCATAAGCATAAAACCCCCTCCAACCCCTTACCCTCGCAAGTCGGAAATCTCGCATCAAACAACATCAACACCAAACATCAACACCAAACACCAAACACCAAACACCAAACACCAAACATCAAACACCAAACATGCCATCCTCTTCACTCCACCCGAGTTCACCTACTAAGCAGGCAACACATCACAGCCTGATGGACATGGTGATGGGCGACGAGAAGCCATCCTCTTTACTCCACTGGAGCTCGCCTACTAAACATACACCTCTCAACCCGACGGATATGGCGATAGGTGGTGAGAAGACTGAGACGGAAATCAAGCTGGAAAGAAATGGAAACATCAACGCTCTCCAGCGATATCGATACCTGACTTGGCGCAAGAACGCCATACATCCTGAAGTTTCGTACGAACTTCTTGACACAGAAGAAAGCCTCCGAGAAGTCGTTCAAGAAGAGATATCTATCAAAGAAGGAACCGCTACGTCGGGAGTCAATGCCCAAGAAAGACTCCGTATCTTGAATACGAAATACTGGCTCTTGTCTCAGAGATGGTGGTACTGTCGTTCCGACCTGGAAGATCTCCAATTGAGGGCCTTTAAACTTTGGCGATCACACCCGCAGTGGTATATGCATCGTACGCTCGTTGAGGAATGCGCGGGTCGACAAGGATGCTGCGCTCGTGGATGTGGATGCTGTCTTAACCGCAAAATGCTTCCGTCACGGAGTCTTGGTGTTGGACATTGTACGCTCGAATGTGCATGTTGTCGGAGAGCGAGAGGGTTCGAAGTTTCTCCCACCGATAAGAAATTGTTGAAGGAACAATTCAAGAACACCGTCCAGGAACGGGGCTACCGTATAACCAGGTACCGACAAGTTTCGATTTGGGGCCTTGTTGGTGATAGTCGGGAGGACCCATTTGACATGATTGATGCACCGCCGAGCTACGATCAGATTGAAAAGAAAGGCGTGAAGGGACTGCTTGACTGGGTCCAAGCCAAGGTCTGAGGGGTTCCTGACAGCCCACGCCTCAAGGCTGTGTTGGAGTTGATCCGCGATCCCCAGGAGCTGTGGAGTGACTATGGTATCAGCAGGTTGAAAAATCGAATGGTTATTGTGGTTATTGTGGTTATCGTTTGGTACTCTTGTACTCTACTATTAAACGCAGATCGGAAATTGAAAGCCTTTCGGCCGTTTCACTATGTTCATTACTTCCTCTCTAGAAGCCTTGGTGTCGAGGAAGTCAATCACTTCCTCGTCCAGGTGTAAACCACACCTTGAATTGACTAAAGGATATTCTTTGTTATACTAGAACAGCTAATCTCCGAGTATAATCTGCTCTACACCCAGGCTACCTCCTAAATACATCCATATAGATAGCATATGCTTTCCCAACAAGTCAACCTTGTGTGAGTGGAGAGATCAAACATGGACAACATTTTCACTTCAAAGACCTAGCGTACAGGACTAGAACAAGGATCGGTTAAAAAGGTTCCAACGCGGAAGGATATCTAAGAGACGACATTCCCACCCCATCTGGAGATTGAAACGAACCAACCCCAGACAGAAAGCAGAATAACCCAGCATGGTATTGAACGGAGGCATCTAACGCCGAGCACAGCTCAGTTGATAAAGTTGACGCAGAAAAAGTGTAGGATCAAGCTTCCGAAGATGTAATCGGCGAAGGCCCTAAAATTACAGATCAGCATATGTATTCGTGGCATTGGTAGAACCATCGTGACGTTGAGTATCACCACAAAAAGACAAAAGGGAAAAAGAATCTCACCTCTCATGCGAAGTACCCGTCCCCTGTTCTTCACTCTCATCTGCAAAGTGCGCATTCTTCCCCTTGGAGCTCGGCTTCGATCCAGAACCAGTACCGCTGTCGCTAGTTTGCATACGCAGACTCGCCGTAAGGACGAATTGACCAACAGCAGCACTGAAGCCACTAAGGAAGGCATTGAAGGGCTATTATGGGGAGAAGTTGTTAGTTATTGGTCTAGATTTCCAATCGCAGGTCTCACGCCGTATAGACGAGACAAGAGAAAAGAGGTCATGGAAAGTAACGAAGATGTAGCAGCATTGCTAGCCAGAGCTTCAACTTACGTAGTTTCCAGCTAGAACACAGTACACGAACTGCAATCCACCAACAAGAACCAGGAATGCCATGAAGGCATCTAGGAGGAGTGTCCGCTGTGGCGTTGTGGACGCATACTGCTGCCAGACATGGCCGGCGATCTCAGCAGCTGAAGCATTGGTCTTGAGGGTTGCTGGGCCTGAGGAGAGTTTCGGTGTTGGGGGCGCGGGCGTGGGCGTGGAGGGTGCCGCGGAGGTAGTTGAGGCCGCGTGGCGCTTGGGAGCCATGATTTGGGACTTGGGAGACCGGTGACGTTTGGGTGTGTGGAATTGGCGGCGGATATATTATAGAGAGGGCAGATGGATATTTCAGTGGAGATTTGGTGCAAAGACAGCGGGTTGGAGGACAATGGTGGAGCGGAGGTTGATGCCAGCTTGGAGCTTGTTATCACTACGGTCACGTGGTGGAGTAGATCCCGATTTGGAAGTATGCAATTTAGTGATAACGGATATTCTATATGCTTAATGGTTCAATGGCAGATTCATTGACTGATGTATTGAGAGTGTTTTAAATTAAATTTACGTTTGTTTTTGGGTATACAATGTTGCCGCCACACAGTGTCGCCGATATAATGCATAAGAGAGAAGAGGAGTATAATAACAGTGAGGGGGGAATATCGTCCGGTAACCAACGCCATAAATCATCACATCATTAATAGCCGAAGTCCCAGGAGGAAATGGAGTCGCCATATATAAAGAGGCTAGGCAAACCATTCGGCAACATTAGTTCCGGTGGCTGGCCGGAGATTTTCATTTTCAACATCCATCTGGAAGTCACGCATAACTTGATCCCATTCCTCCCAGCTGAGTTGAGAGGTGTCGGCGAGGGGAGTCTGATTCAAGAATGGGTTTATCATGGTTGTATTGTAGGGCATGCTTGCAGGCAAGCTTGGTGCCGAGATATTATTCTGGGCCGGTGGAGCGTCGAATATATCGTTCGAAGTAGCTAGGATGTCTGTCTCAGGGAACATGCTCCGAAGAGCATCCAACGGTCCGCTGCTGAGGTCAATATTGTAGTCTGGATCAGGCATACTCGGTGCTGTTGGGCCTGGTGGATTGATCGAGGGCGGATTCGGCATCCCTATTGGCATATGAATGCAGGGAAGGGTGTGGTTTTGACTCATGCTTGGAATTGGCTCTGTAGTGGCGGGAACTGGCCCAAAACTGGATAGCAATTCTTGCTGTTGCTTGGACCGGGTGGCAGCAGCTCTTTTCATCAAGGCGGCGAGAGGCCTCCACAGCATACCCTTCTTATGTGTAGCCTGCGCGGCCCATTCTGTGTAGATCAAACTGACAGCGTTCCAAGCTCGATCGGTAACTGGGCAAATTGGTCGGACGCATATCTCAGACAGAACGAATGCGACTCCGTGCCATTGCATATTGGTCCGGAACAGCCATCCCCATTTGGCGGTCTTGGGATCAGTTTCAAGCAAGTGGCCAAACTCGAGGACTTCAATTGCAGTCAGAAACAAACTCTCTCGAGTTGCTTGGGAAACACTTCCTCGGTCTTTTCGGATCATTGGGTGATGGACGATCAACCATAATTTAGCAAGGATCAGACGCCCAACTGTGGCGGCGCACCACTGCAGGGGGATGTTCATATCACAGTGTCTGATATACCGTTGTTCACATCGCTCACTGATAACTTGAATCATCCGTCCAGCACGATCTATGGGCGGTAAACTGCTCGGTACACGAAACTGGGCCCCGGGACAAGCGTAATTTGCTCTCCGCAAAGCACTCGTGATCTCACAGCGAATAAGACAGAATGTAGCATCCGTGCAGCCTTCTCGCTCTTTGGGAGGCTCTTCCATGTCGGGTGACAGGTCGTCGTCGTTGATATTTAATGGCAGTAGAGTGTCGTACATTCTCTCATGAATGAGCGGGTCCGTCCCATGGTCTTCAGATGAGCGGACATCTAACAGCGAGATATGCCACCATAATCGGCGCCGCATCTCCGTTTCGAACGGTTTCAGAGCGAAATTGCTGCCATCCCGGTGTAAACCTAAGCTTTGAGCAAGGCGTAATACGATCGATGTCATAGACCACACAAACTTGCTATCATCTTCTCGTCGTACGCAGACCAAGAATAAGACAGCAGCTTGTAGAAGGACCAAGCTTTGTGTATTCAAAAACCCGGCTTTTGCCAGCGCTTGCTCTGTAGCAAACCTGTACCGCTTGACAGCGGTAGTTCGGTCTTCTCCGAACTGGAACCAGCAGTCATCCGGCTTCATGCTGACAATGCTGCAAAGATACATGGAAAATACCAGTGCCTCTGAATTTTTGTCCAGGCCATCTGGGTGCCTTGCTGCTTCGGCAAAAAGTTCTCTGGCAGTCGGTCGGTGTACGATGGTGATCAAAGGGGCCACATTTTCCCGATATGTTTCCCAAAGTACCGAGACTTTGGCCGCCGGGGGATGAAACTCTCGAAGAGACTTTGAAAGTGAGTAGAAACCAAAAAGGAAACCATCGTGTGAGCCCGACTGGGAAGACTCTGGTGAAGGTGCATCATCCTCCTCTGACGATGAATGATCAAGAATATCTTGCAGCTCCTCAATCTGAAAGATGTTAGCATAAAGAACGTCGAGTAGCAAAAGAAAATGAGGGATATCTACCTCGTCCCCAAGACTAGTCCAGAGCCGATTGCTGACATATCGGCTCCGGCCTTCATCAATGACCAACCGCCCAAATTCATTCTCAAACTTATTGGTAGCAAGTTTCTTCGGATCTGATTCTTCGAACGGACAGACACGTCCGCCGCCAGCCTGGCTCTGTGGCTCAGTCGAAGCAGACGTGGATGCAGTCGGTTCGCTCCGACCGGACGAAGATCCAGTCGTAGAAGACGACGCCTGAGTCGAAGTCGATGCACTTTTTGTATTTCCACTGCCCCTAAGATGGTCAATAACACCCTCCAAACGACGCAACCGTGAAAGCAGCTCTGCGTCTGGTGGACGCTTCGATTTCCGCGGTGCACGGCCGGGAGGGGGAAAGATGCAGTCGATGCCGGCTTTGGTACAGTTCGAACACGGGGACCTCTTGTTGCAGCGGACTTTCCTGCGGCGGCAGGTCACACAGCTGCGAGAGGTCGAGCTCGGGGGTTCCGCAGCTGCGTGGCGGGGAAACGTGGCTGCCAAGTTCGTAGGTAGTGGGGGGTCATTCGGAGAATTATTGCTGGTAGGAAAGATATTTAGCTCCTCTGGGGAAGCTGAAGGGAACGACATAGTGTTGAGGTAAGGAAGTCGGTTCTCGCTTCCCACATTCTTTGAGCCTCGTGGTTTTAGCAAGAAATGACTGGCAAAAATACGAACGCATGTAATGTCTGCCTTCCCGTTTTAGTGCTCACATCTTGCCGCTTTTTGCTCGCTGAGTAAAACTGAGCACGCCGTTAAGCAGTCACCTCTGAGCATCCACGTGATCGTTATCTAAGCCGGTTGAGTCACTTGCACCGGGGCTGGGCCCCCCGGGGCCGTGGACCCCGGGACCACCTGCGCACCTGGGCATCCATGGATGTTACCTACTTAGGCTAGCGCGCCCTAATTCCAAGGTTTGCTCACTGACGTCGGGAGCTTATCCACTCTCACTAAGCGTGACTTGACCACACCTAACTTCCAAGGTTGCTCATTAAACGCGACGTATGCGGGGAATACTTGGTAGAGAGAGAGAGAGAGAGAGAGAGAGAGAGAGAGTGGCTAAGTCGGGTAGTAGCTCAGACAGACATCCGGGTTTGGACAAAATCTATGGTTTATTC
>PKQL01000473.1:0-22816 GCA_002916455.1 Penicillium sp. CF05
GGCATTATGGGCGGCGGGGGTTTTAGGCGTAGGTTGTATGGAGGTCGGAGGTCGGATTTCTGGAGAGAAAGGTGCTCTCGTGAACTGACGCTACTGGAGTTGGTGTTGGATGACTTCCACGAGTTGTTGAGCGGGGATAAAGAAGCTTCAGTCGCCTTATGTCCGAGCTCGGGATGATTTGATTGGCTGGTTTGGTGGCTTCACTGCGGCGAGTATACAAAGCACATGAAGTCGAGACCTTGCCAAGATACATATGTAGGCAGTGGGTTTCGGTTGTCCTGTTCTCTAAAAACACTAACTGGACAAATGCAATCAACCAACCTTGGAAACACTTAATGTTTGACCACTAAATGTTTTCATTGGTAAAGCAATAAGCGCTCATGCAGTGACAAGTTGGTCAACGGCTACCATATGATATTTAAGGAAAGGCGGACTACTGAAGGATTCGCATCGCTGGATCTTCGGTAATGATCAATTCAAACGGTGGCGCTATGAGAAACAAACTCAGCTGCTCTGGGTCAAAGGGGACCCTGGAAAGGGTAAAACAATGCTTTTGTGTGGAATCATCAACGAGGTGGATCAATCGAACCATAAAGATGTTGCTATCTCGTTTTTCTTCTGCCAGGCGACAAACACGAGGTTAAACGATGCTGCTGCAGTCTTTCGAGGCCTGATCTTTAGCCTGGTTGACCAACAGCCACACCTCATCCCCCGTGGACGACAACAGTACGATAAGAGTGGGAGAAAAGGGTTTGAAGATGTCAATGTATGGAAAGATCTAACAAAGATAGTCATTGATATTCTCGAGGATCCGCTTTTACACAGCATTTATATGATAATCGATGCTCTCGATGAATGTACGAGACCTACTTCTTGATTAGGCAAATAAGCCGGCGCCACGGTCCCCCGTCTAGGACAAGGACCGTGGACGGACAATATAAATTGGACCAGCAATCCATAAGCGCGAATCAAAGAGCCTCAATCTTAACCTTGGGCTCATCAACCTCAGGACTCTTCTTAGCCTTCAGCGTCGGCTCAAGCCCTCGAATCTCACTCTTGCAAAGCCGCAAGCCAGCCAGCTTACAGTCCCCACAGCGACGCTTAACAGGCAAACAAACCGTCTGCCCAAGGCCAACGAGTAAATTATTAATCTCATACCACTTATTATCCGGCAACCACGACTGTAGCGCTTTCCTCGTCTCCTCGGGCGTCTTAGTCTTATTCCAACCCCAGAGATTGGTGATGCGATGAACATGCACATCGACACCGATTCCCAAATGTTGACGCCATGCCGCGCTCATACAAAGGTAAGCCATTTTAGGTCCGACACCGGGAAGCGCCATGAGGCCCTCTGGAGTAGAAGGAATATCGCCTCCGTTCTGGTCTCGCAGGATCAACGCGGTTGCTTTGATGTATTTTGTTTTGTTGTTGTGGAAGCCGACCGTGCGGATGAGTTCGTTTAGTCGCGTTGGGTCCACGGCTAGGATGTTGGTTAGGTTGAGGGTGCTGTCGACGGGTTTTGAATCGTCATCGTCATCTTCTTGTTTGATCTTGATATCTTGAGCTGGAGCGGTGCCGTCTCCAAGTTCCGTGTGGAGACGTTGCATCGCTACTGCCGTAACTGTGTCTTTCGTCTGGGATGAGAGCATCAACGCGATAAGTGTCTGGAATCGACGGTCTATTGGTGATGATGCGCGCCAGAATAGCTCCGAGCAGCCCATTGTGTCTACTGGTGCAGATGAAGCCGGGCCAGTTTTCCTCATCTCTTGCACAATTTTGTACATCTTCTCCCAGTTGGACGGGGGCTCGACCTTGACCGAGCCGTCGATGTGGCGGGTTTCTCGGGCCGGGAGTCGTCGTCTTTGTTTGGGTGCCGGTGTTGGTTTCTGGTCGGGCTCATCCTTCACTATCACCTTGCGCGGTGTGCGAGAACTTGGGCTCTTCTTGAGGACTCGTGGGTTTATGGGGCTCGCGTTTCGCTTTTGGCGTTTCAATGGCGGTTCAAGGAGGTCTTCGATGTCCGCCGTGTCGGCCTCGGAGAGCTCGGAGAGAGAAGATTCATCGTCGATTTTGACAGCAGAGAGACTGGGTGTTGTCGAAACATCTTCTGACTCCAATTCTGTCTTGATGGTCGGAATTGCATTCGCGTTGTGCGCGAAACTGTTCAGAGCGCTCACATTGGAGTTACGCGTTTGTCGTCCGATAGGGGCCGATAGAGCCTGCAGCACCTTGGCCGTGTCCTTGGAAGTGCGAGAAGTGCGCATAACGAATTAACAGATATCCGACCAGAAACAGAAAGCGACCAAGCCAGACAAGTCGGAGGCAATTTCACGTGAGAGTCCTCGGATGATCGATCCATGGGACCGGGCAGGAATTCCCCAACCTCGGCGATCGCAGTGCCGACCGACTTTCCCTCCGCACTTCCACTACACACTAATTCATACAGTCCACCACATTCGACATGGCGTCTCGGACACGAGGTATTGACACAAGACAGCGGCTCATGAAAGAGTTGAAAGCATACAATAAAGAAGGAGAGAATGAAACATTCCTGTACCTACGTCCCATCAATGACGAGGACCTACTACACTGGGAGGCAGTATTGAAGGGCCCAGCTGCATCACCGTACGAGGGTAAGTTCAAGTCTAAGTGCCTACCGGAACGATTCCAGTCAACCTAACGCGACAACAGGTGGGCTTTGGGGCCTTGATATTCAAATCCCACCAGACTACCCCTACGCGCCGCCCACCATCCACTTCACGACTAAGATCGCGCACCCGAATATTGCCTGGAGCACGGGCGAGATCTGTTCCTCGCTAAACAATGACTGGAAGCCGACTGTGAATCTCTCGGGCATACTCGCGGCTATTCAGCTACTGTTGACGGTTCCGGACCCAGATTCGCCGCTGAATCCCGACGTCGCGGTTCTAATGCGCAACGGGGATTTCGCTGGCTGGGAGAGTGTTGTACGATACTGGACCGAGGAGGAGCGGTGGCAGGGAGGATGGTGATAGTTGGTTCCGAGAACCCAGCTGCGACATTTGGCGATTCTCGCTCGATACCCTTGACCACACACAATGCCTCTCTGCGGATTTCACTCATCTAGGATACCCTGCATATATTCTATATACGAATGAACGACTTTACAATCAATGAGCCAAGGAGTTTGACACAATTTTGGCATTCCGATCATCTTGCATACCCACCTTGGCACAACTTCTGCATTCCGATCATCTTGTGTACCTTACACCTACTCTATATGCTCCATACGAAGGGAATTCTTACAATGAGCCAAGGAGTTTGACAATTGAGCGCAATTTTTGCATTATCTTCGAAGTGAAGATTCAACATGGACTAAAATAATCACATGGAATATTAGCGTGTGCTGTGCGCTGTAAATGTTCGAGACCGCTGTTTAAAACCGCAGAAACAAAAGGCCAATGAGGCGGAATAAGGAATGCCCGCCATAAACGCCCAATAATTAAGGAGAGACAGGAGTAGGTCGTCACGGGTCATGCGGAAAGATAGTACAATGACGAATGTCATGAAGATGCAGAACCGATGCGATGTGTTGAAAAACGCCGATTGAAATGATAACGATGCAAGCAGGCGATAAAGAGAAAGCGATCATCCATTACAGAGCCATTGCGACCACGACGGCGCCACCAACCATGGCGACAATCTCGCGAGCCATACCAGTAGGCAGCGCGGCGGCATTGGTCTGCAGACCGGGCTTGCCAGCAGCGGTAGCCGTGGGTTTGCCGGTCGCCTCTGGAGTGATGACCGTAATGGAGGTGATGGTGCTCAGGCTTCCATCGGGCATGGTGGTCGTGCTCTTGGAGGTCGAAGTAGTCAGGCTGGTGTGCTCAGTGGTACGGGCAGAGGTAGTTGTTTGATGGGTGGTGGTTGAGGTAGAGGTGGACGAAGTGCTCCTGGTAGTCGACAGAGTCGAGGGAACACTGGTGGTCTCCGGTTGAGTGGTCTGGGCGGTCGAGGACGTAGGAGTAGCAGTGGTCGGCTGAGGAGTGGTCTGGGACGAGACCGTGCTGGAGGTCTCGGTGGGGACAGATGCAGAGCTGGTAGAGCTGGCGCTGGTCTCAGTCTCACTGGTAGGGCTAGCCGAGGTTTCGGTGGGTTGAGCGCTGGTAGTTGGCTCGACACTAGACTCGGAGCTGGTCTCACTAGTCTCAACAGGCGAGGAGGTAGCCGGCTCAGAAGTTGGCTCGGTGGTAGTAGTCACAGTAGGAACGGGGGCCGCGGAGCTAGCAGTAGCATTGTCCTGGCGCTTCGCAAGCTTGATCAGGCTAGCAATGGTTGGTTCTTCACCTTGCAGAGCTTCGGCGGCATCAAGGTCAGTCGGGAAGATTCCATGACGGAATTTGGCGGAGAGAGCATGCAGAGCACCATGGAGCGAGGCTGCATTGATGTCGACAATTTCTTGGGGAGACTCACGTTGCGAGGTCCCCTGCACAGCGTCTGCTGCGAAGACTGCAGACAGACCGAGCAGTGTCACGAATAGCAATTGAAGAAGGCTGATACGCAGCATGATGAGATGGGAGGTTGAAGATCGGCAGATCTGCTGATAAGGTGGAGAGATGGTGTAGAAATGAGTAACGTATGGAAGATGAAGAGAGAAGAAACAACTTGAAAGAGCGTTGGAAGGTGAGATTTAAAAGAAGAACGAGATGGAAGGAACCACCCGATGCTATCTCACTTGCCTTTTTTTTTTTTTTTTCTTTTTTTGTCTTTTCTATGTATTTCTTGATTTCTTGATTTTTCACACTAGCGACAGATAAACCCGAGAATCATCGGCGTGGCTGATTTTTCACGGCCACTTAAATGTCTCGGATCGGCCCCAAAGGCTTAATATGGAGTCCAATGGATTATTTTAGATCCATTCGATGGAGTAAAAGGAACTGTGCCACAAAATAAAAGAAGAAAAATGCCAGTTAATACTCCACTATGATTGGTCCGGTCTCAGCCCTGGCTAACAATAGCATGGAACAAGAAGTCGTGTTGTCATATATTTCGTTTTTACCCCATTAGGCAATTTTCAAGGGGCTACCTAGGTATTTCCCCTGGCACTTCCATGGTTCTACCTAAGTATATTCCACACATCCGGATTTTCATTATATTCGTATTCACTTTGAACTCGGGATATCAACTGTATGAATAACAATACCCGTATCTAGTCGGATACATAACCTCGCCGACCGACCGAGGCCGATCAAGAACTCCAAATTCCATCTCCATATCGACCGTGACAAGTGTCGCATTCGGTGGGTTAAGGAGCATATTTGTACCGTTTACTGCGAACCGACGGTGGTCCTCATCCTTCGCCTGCCAGATACTCCACAACCGATCGATCATACCATGGTGCAGCATAAAAGCCGGGTCTTGCGGCGACGTAAATAGGTCTTGGAGGGTGGCTCCGAGGCTGAAATGCCCGCCGCCATGCACACCCAACACCCCCTTCGGTCGTGCGGGCCAGTAGTCCATGACAGTTTGGAAATCGGACATATTGGGCGCGGCCAGGAGTCTGTCGACGATGGTCTCGTTGTCGTAGTTGCTACTGACAAAATTGTTCAGACTTCGGTTCAAACAGCGCGGGTTGTAGTCGAAGCCTGGGGCGGGGATTTTAGCGAATGAGACGATGTTCCGGTCAAACGGTCCCATGTGGATTTGCATGTCTTTGAAGGGTCCGCATCGCACGCAGCCGCCGCCCGATCCGCGTGGTATGGTTACGGCGCCGCCGGAGAGGCTTTGTTCGCCCGGGTTGTACTCCCCGTCACCGGAGAGGGAGCTGTCGCTGCAGTCGAAGAGAGGGCTGGCTTTTAGGTTCTCTGACCATAATGGCCAGTTCCAGTAGCTGATTCGTGTTATTATGGCTTGGGGGTTGTAGGAAATGAATGGCACTCACGGGAGATGTCCAGGGTAGCCACACTCTTCCCGCAGGGCTTTCTCCCAGAGCCAGAGGAAGTGACGGTGCCAAGGGAGGAACAGACCACTAAGGTGGACATTGAGTGTGTAGTTGATATGGGTGCTATATGGTATGTTAGTACTCGGTCCTTGGCATCTCAAACGAACATTGGCTATGAACCTACGCCACAAAATCATCGAACCGGTTCCGCACTCCTGGGTATTCTTCTCTTGGAAGATGCTGGGGCTTCCCTTGCATACATAACACCGCATTAATATAATCGATCCTTTCAGCTCGCTTCAACTCTCCCCTATGTGATGTCAGTTCTCTGTTGGTCCTTAGAGAATCAGAAAATACGCACCATTCCTTCCGTACATCACGGTTGTGATTTCCGCACGATCGTTCTAGGGGAATGTCGATGTTAATACCGAATAGGGAGAAGTCCGCTGCCGAAACCAAAACCCCAAGGGCAATGACCAAGAAAGACTGATAAAAACCAATCATCCTGTCAATGCCAATTAAAAAAAGAAAGGCCCCGATCTACGGCAGATAAAATTCTCGGACAAAATCCCTATGCCTAGTCCATGAACAGTGTTTATAAGTAACCCCCGGTCCCTCACCACCGAGCCAATGAATCCTGATAGCATCCCTTGTATGATATGTAACTCGACAGAGTATTTTAGATTCGCCTATTTTGGCGACCTCGGAATAAAATCTGGATATTCGGGTTCCAGGCCTATCGGCATGTGAGCTGTCACTCTACGAAGGTCAAAGTGCATCGTACATGCTCCGCACTCCGTATTCCGTTGGTGGCGCTGCACTTGTTCCCCTGCATGGTGTGGAGCGCCGGAGGTTTTAGTGTTCGACCACCACCAAAGTTTAGCTAGGTAGAGCTCCAACACAATTATCTTATCTAGGTGGTGTGTCGTGGAGCTATATGTACCTAGTCGAACTGTGTCTAGATTTGATGTGCATATGTACTTGGACCCGTATTTGAGCGGAGGGGTGTTCTAGTCAATTCTGAAATCATAACTGCACTTGATATGGAACGGCTCCGGCAGACTTTAATTATGTTAATAGACGCCTGACCCACAACATACGTCGTACCGGAGTACGTCCCCGGTTAAGGCTGGGGCAATATTACATTATTGACTCTCTAGTCAACTAGATATTTTCGATATCTTGTAAAGTCAACTTGGGCGGACAATTGACCTGGACCGAGGTCCGTTGTAGTAGGAACCACGCCGTACCGCGTTAGACCAGTTCTCTCCACAATTACAATCCACATGGAGAGTGTGTGTGTGAAACGTGAATTCCTCTACTGTATGCCGTAGAAAGGGCCTAAGCTTGCTAGGCATATCACAGTGCAAGCATCACACTATGGTCTCATGGTTGAAGATTTAAGGGCTGCGAATGATGATGAGAATGTCCGTATTGACATGTCCAATATATACCACAAAGTGCAAAGCATATCGCAAGGCAGAGATAGTTGGCCAATATTGCATCGCTCCTGTCCAGATCAATTAAATATACGTATTTGACCCGCATAGAAGCATAGAAGTGTGTGGTACGAGTCAACAACAAGCCCTACAACTACGCCAGCAAGACAACGTCATCGAGTAACAGGCGTGAAAGGTACAGATATGCCAAGCAGAGGACTAGACAGGATATAAACAGTGCCTGTACAGACCTGCCCATCTCGAAACCTACCTTTTAGAGCACAGATCCCGCCGCAACCTCGAGGTTCGCATCACTCTGCCCGTCGCTATGGCGGGAACGCCCATAGTGGACCCTATGAATAACCGGGCTAGACAGGGGCTCGTCGGGTTCCTCGCTAACGAGAAACACGCTTAATCTCGGGCGATGTAGGCGGCCAAATCAGTGTTAGGAATCGGCCCACCCCGTCTCTGCTGCATGCTCTACACTAAACGTTTTAGCTGGGAGCCGGACAAACCTACCCCCTTAATACTCGAGGTTGATAATAAGCTCGGAGAACTTGGAATGGTGACTTTAGCGAAGAGTTTGTTGTGATGATCATCAGGTTGGGAAGAGAATTGGAGCTGTGCTTTAGGTAGCTGAGCACCTTGTGTGTTAGCCTGATATCAGGGTTATCGTCCTCTGGCAAACTGGCGATGCTGACTTTGATGTCTACTTTCGAAAGACTGGGCATGGAGCTCCATGCGAACCTTGGAGGGTTGGTTTCCTGTTTTGCAGAGTTTTATATTAACCGGCTCATCGCCCGTTCAGGGGTTTATATTTCGCTAATCTCTTGGCGTCTTTCAGTCTTGTTTCGAGATTAAAATTTCTCATGTGCGTTTCTAGTCCAGTGGGTGAGCATGAGTTACAGACACCCGAGCTTTAAGCCTTTCACATGGGCATATAGCAGAATGATCCTTGGCGGCGATGCCCGCTGCGGGGGAACAAATGTTGGCGGACTAACCGAGGCAGATACGTGGAGAACGTGTGGAGGGTGTGAAGAATGCAGATTTAACATTAACGCCGGATCCTGCCAGTTCTAAGAAAAAGCCTTTGCATGCAAAAATCCACCATGGATGCAATTAAAGGCTCTCTGGATCAGATCCTACTCCAAACCACAGCCTCCTGGGCTCACATTGTGGCCAAGTACTCACCCCAGAAAATCGAGTTCGTGGGCACACTCCTCGCCCAAGTCCTTACATTCTGGCTACCATCAATATGCTATATGCTCCTCGAAGTGGTAGCGCCCTCCTTCTCCGAGCGCCACAAAATCCAACCAGCACCCAAACAGCCAACCCGTCGCGAGATCGCACGTTGCTTTATGGTCGTGGTACAGAACCAGATCATAGCATCTATACTTCATCTGACATTGCTGTCCGCAGCCAGCCATGCTGGCTTGAAATCAACATATCGCATCGAGACCTCCCTACCAGGCCCAATCGAGATCCTCCGCGACGTTTTTCTCAGCCTGTTGATGCGCGAAGCGTTATTCTACTACAGCCACCGAATCCTGCACATACCCAGTCTCTACATCCCCATTCATAAGAAGCATCACCGATTCACAGCTCCCATTGCGCTGGCTGCTCAGTTCGCTCATCCGATTGAGCACATCTTCGCTAATACATTGCCTATCACTCTGCCGCCGCAGTTGCTGGGGAGCCATATCGTGACTTTTTGGATATTCTTAGCTTATGAGCTGGTGAATACGGCGACGGTCCACAGTGGGTATGATTTCTTTTGGCACAAGGCACGAGCGCATGATCTTCACCATGAGAAGTTCAATTTGAATTATGGATCGTTGGGGTTGTTGGACTGGGTGCATGGAACGGACAAGTTGAAGAAACATCGCACTGTATGATTGTTGGTGGCTCCTAGCTCTTGTGCAAATCAGATCTGGATATTGTTTCAAGGGGCTACCTGGGCAATATCGGCGCCAATGATGCATGGAATTGTCCCGTGTATGGGGTGTGGGAACGCTCTTTCCTCGCTTCCTTCATTTCCTGCATTTCCTTCTTTCACATCAATATAGCCGGTACGACACGGCGAATGCACTCGGAAACTGCAGCCTTCGTTGTTCCTTTGTGAGATATCCGAGGTTCCTTGGAAGGTTCCAAGGTTCCGAAGACAGTGAGATCCCTGGTTGTTCCATGGTTGCTCTTGGCAGTGTTTTGGGAAGGCGGTAAATGAATAGGCAGTAAAAAGTCCCCGACTATAAATATCCTAAGACAATCTCTGGAGAGGAAATAAATTGGGGTAGTTTCTCTCAGTTCTGGCGAGGTTCAATTCTCATGTCGTCGCTAAGAATATCCTACAAGCTTATTCCAAGCTTATTCCAAGCCACGTAGCTGGGCTGGGCCACGGGTCTGGCGAGTCTGGGCATGGAGTAACTAGTTGACAATGGCATACCCAATTAATGAGACAATCTGAACTTTAGAATATGGATCTCTAGAAATCTATGATTTGTCGATCTAGTCGAGTTATGTTGACGCAGAATGAATATTCGAAACATAAGGCGATGCGTTGTCCAGAGTAAGAGAAATAATAGATCCTCATTCTGATACATAGTCTGGCTGTTAAGTACAGTGTCTCAGGTCTATGTATAGACTGAAAGTGTGCCATGGACAGGTGGGTTTGTGGCGTCGAGACAAGTGTTTTAGCGAATAAAAAAGCAAAAAAATAAAACGATCGGATTTACTTTCTGGAATCTAGAATTTGGGCGCGTTTGACATTGAACCCCCTATAGTTTTTGACCCCCTTAGACCCTTATAATAATAATGTTGGACCCCCAAAGACCCCTGAAGTGTGATCGACTTTGCCTAGATGGAGATGCGTCATCGCCAAGCTAGGGTTATCCACTCAGGGTTTGATGGAGGCAACAGGATAGATTTCGAAGTACTCAACTTTGGAAGTTATGTAGGGATTTGGTGTATTGGATAAATATGTAGAGTGATACATCCACGTATAAATAGTAGTACGTATAGTTGTACCATCATTAATAGGATAGTGGGATAAAAAGAAACAGTTCAAACCAGAAACAAATAAAATAATATAATTATAATTATAATATAAAGATGAATATATAATTACAACCAATCAATCTCAATCATTCAGGGTCATCTCCACATAAAAGAATCCACAACCCCCTTGCTGATCAGAACAAGCAGAGAGCCAATGTACATCGGACTCTTGGCGTAACACAGCCCATATCCTTTTGCCGCTTGGAGGGGGGGGGGGGCCCTTTTCAAAACCCTTTATCCCTTGCTCTCTTTTCCCTTTTCTTTCTTGACACTTTCGTTTCTCAGTCTGTCATTCACTCTCTTTTTAATCCTCTGAGCGCATCTTTTTTCCACTCTCGTTCATATCATTTTTCGCTCTTTTTCCAATTTCCATCATGAAGTCCTCCGTCGTCTCCATGGCCACGGCCATGACCATGGGCGCCTCAACCGTCCTCGGTGCCGCAACCAACCTCAAGGCCCGTGACAGCGACATCACCCCCATCACTGTGAAGGGTAATGCCTTCTTCAAGGGCGATGAGCGCTTCTACATGCGCGGTGTCGACTACCAGCCCGGTGGTTCTTCCGACCTCGCTGATCCTATCGCTGATGTTAAGGGTTGCAAGCGTGACATCAAGAACTTCAAGGAATTGGGCCTGAACACCATTCGTGTCTACTCCGTCGATAACTCCAAGGACCACGATGAGTGCATGAACGCCCTCGCTGAAGCCGGCATCTACCTTGTCCTCGACGTCAACACCCCCAAGTACTCTCTCAACCGTGACGAGCCCGAGATGTCGTACAACGATGTCTACCTTCAGTACATCTTCGCTACCATGGAGAAGTTTGCCAAGTATGACAACACCCTGGCCTTCTTCTCCGGTAATGAGGTTATCAACGATGGTCCTTCCTCCAAGGCCGCTCCTTACGTCAAGGCTGTCACCCGTGACATGCGTACTTTCCTCCGCGCTCGCAAGCTCCGCGAGGTTCCCGTCGGATACTCCGCCGCTGATGTCAACACCAACCGTCTCGAGATGGCCGAGTACATGAACTGCGGTACCGACGACGAGCGCAGCGACTTCTTCGCCTTCAACGACTACTCCTGGTGCGACCCCTCTTCCTTCACCACCTCCGGCTGGGACCAGAAGGTGAAGAACTTCACCGGCTACGGTCTTCCCCTCTTCCTCTCTGAGTACGGCTGCAACACCAACAAGCGCCAGTGGCAGGAGGTCAAGGCCCTTTACTCCTCCAAGATGACCCCCGTCTACTCCGGTGGTCTGGTCTACGAGTACTCCGAGGCCGGCAACGATTACGGTCTGGCCAAGATCGAAGGTGACAAGGTCACCACCAACAAAGATTACGATGCTCTCAAGAAGGCCTTCGAAGGTACCGAGAACCCCTCCGGCAACGGCGGCTACAACTCCACCGGCGGTGCCTCCGGCTGCCCCAAGATGCAGAAGCCCAACTGGGATGTCGACTCCGACTCTCTCCCCGCCATGCCCAAGCCCGCCAAGAAGTACCTGACCGAGGGTGCCGGTAAGGGCGAGGGCTTCGCTGGCAAGGGCTCCCAGAACGCCGGTACCAAGTCCTCCGGCACTGCCACCCAGGGCTCCGGTGAGGTCTCTTCTGCCACCGGTGGCTCCGCTGCTTCCGGCACCAGCTCCGAGGGTGCTGCCGCTGGCCTCAAGCCTTTCCAGTTCAGCTTCGCCCCCGTTACCGTCGGCCTGGTGACTGTCGTCTCCACTGTCTTCGGTGCTAGCTTCGTCCTCCTGTAATGCCCCTACCTTTTATTAAGGAGCTTCATATCTTTTTTCGATTCTCCCTCACATGTATCTTTTTTTAACTTGCTTTCATCTTTTACCTTGTGATAATTGTCGCTTGGGCTTTTGCAAATTGGGGCGAGATGCTTCTTAGTTGGTGTATAGCTGTCCTTAGTATCTACGTCTAGTGTCCAATGAAATGGAGCTGAACTGCTCATATATTCCGGTCTTTGGTAGTCAGCTGCCGTAGAAGTAACCCAATAATTCCACTCTCGCAGTCATCCCAACATTCACTTGTGTTGGATATGGCGTGTGGAATGATACCCCATACTCAGTGTGGAGTGAGAACACGACAGTGAATTTGTTACTAGTATGTTTTCATGCAGCACGCTGAGTGGACACATAACTACTAGGCATGACCCCGTACGCCTCTTATACGTACTCCGCCCCTAGAATTCCATTTCAATAGTATTGATAGCCTTAATGCTACCAGTGGCTCATTGGATTCAGCTCACAGACACATGCTCTCTAAAAGATTTTGCGTGAAGTGTATTTTATTGATACTCTGTCTTTTGAGGTTATAAAAATCTAATCATCAAGGCCAAAACATTTACTATATAAATCTGATAGACAAACCTAACATCTGCTCCCTGCAATGCCCAGTTCTGTATATATATAAAAATCAAAGACCTATTTGCGAGCGCCACCTGAACGAGCACCACCTGAACGAGAAGCACCACCTGAACGAGAAGCACCAGCTGAACCAGAAGCACCAGCCGAACTGATCTCCTCAATATCAAACCGCATATATAGCTTGCCTCCCACAAACCAAGTGTGGATTTCAGAAATCTGATGCGTACCGGCCGGCCAAGCTGCTAGAACAAGACGACCCACTGCCCTCCCCAGCTGTGTTCCTAGGATTTGTTGGAAGTGGTCAGTACTCCTGCGCCAAGCGTGGGTTATTGGATTCGATGTATCTTTAGGACCCCCCGACAGGTCAAGCTGCTTGTAGAGCACCCTCCCGACCAAGGGGAGGGTCTCCTCATTATCAACATGCAACATGAAAACATACCGGAGAGTATTGATAGGGGCTTGGTATTTGTATAAAGCTAGAGCAATATCAGCCCAATAGGGACCCTCCTTTCTCGATATATCTGCCGCCATGATAGCACCTTGCACGATGTAGTGGTCGTAAGTAGACACCTTCCTGTATTTGTTAAGCCGCAGATGTGTATGACGGTAATCATTCCGTTCCAGAAGATTAGTCGATTCAAGAGCCACTCTGATTTCGGGCGGTGCAGAAGTGTACCCGGTGTCCGGTATTGTAAACAAGGCCCTATTCGGGGGAGTTGCGTTGGTTAGCTCATCAAGGGTTAGTGTTGAAGGGGCTATTTCAATTTCAAGATCAGATTGGCCGTTGTTGGCCATCCAGTTTTCATATTTTGCACCTGTCTCTCGGTACTTGTCGATCTCGCCCCTTTCAGGTGTTGATTGTAGTATGGGGATTCTGTCTGGATTTGTAGATGCGGACATAGATGCGGAAACACCACTCGCCCACATCCTAGGCCTCCTGGGAGTCGCATAAAGCGGTCTGGCCGGTGTATCATTATCGTCGTCGTCGGCACCGTCGTTGTCTCCACGTCTCCGTTTTTGACTCTCGGGAGTGGGAGTGGCGGGGGCTTCAACAGGTGCAGTGGCACTCGTTATAGCGCTTGGCGTAGGTGTAGTGGCGCTCGTTGCAGCGCTTTGCGCAGGTGCAGTGGCGCTCGTTGCACCGCTTTGCGCAGGTGCAGTGGCACTGGTTGCAGCGCTTTGCGCAGGTGGAGTTGTTTCTTCCTCATTTCCACCATTATTGGTACGACGGAAGCGATTTACCCATTTCTTGACGCGAGCTGGAGTTCTGGGCATCGTGTTGGGAGTATCAAATGAAAATATATAGACAGATTTGGAAGTCTTGGAGGGTTTCTGATATTGGTATTTGGGAATTGATAAGCTTGAATGACTTACCCAGGTGCTGGACTAAGCGGATATTATATAGTGCAGGACCAAAGGCCATATAGGAGAGGCTGGTCCATGGACAAGTCAGTGCTTGCATCCGATCTAAGTTAAGATGAAACGAACAGAACAATGGATATATAAAGAGTCTCGAAGAACAAGGGAATTCGAATATATATGAAGGCGACGCGGGGGGTTGAACAAGTGATTTAACAATAGAACAAAGGGAATTGAGGCAAAGGATGTGGATCAAATGGCCAAGAGATAAAGATCTCGATGCTAAGCGTACGATGCAGCGAGAATTATATTTTTGAAACAAAGCAACAAAGCAGTGTCGTGTCTGGTGGTTGACTAAATTTAGCTGGAAGCCGAGTGCCGAGTATGAACAACGAACTGGAGATGAAAGAAGTCGAAGCTCCAAGGAAAGTTAAGTGTCCGATAGAAATAGCGACTTTCCCCAGAGCCATCAAAGATTCTCATTGCTGTCATTAAAATCAAGGAGCGACGTCTTGAAAGATCTGTTCTGCTGGGAAACTGGGGCGAAGTGTGACTGCCAATGCAACTTCAAACACCCAACAGGAACTTCCTGCATTCGTCACATCTCGGTGTGGACGACTGATCGTATCGTCAATTGTTGAGGCTACGAAACCAGAAGCTGGGAAAATCAGGAAGAAGAAAACTGCTGCATTCAATTTACTAAGAGAAGACCTTTATAGAGGCCTGAGCTAACAAACAATCAATCAAAAAGGCTCAGTCTGATCAAATAAAGCATCCCATCTATAGGATGGCTCCAACACCAATGAAAGCTTCAATCCACGAAGCTGCTTGACGCCCATTGCTTCTCAAGCATCAAAATCATCTCGGGAGCTCATTTGAGGGGTGATCTTGTAAAGGGTAATGTTATCCGGGTCTGATAACTGGTAGGATTCATCCAGTGTTGTTCTCTGAAGGAGTTCCAAGGCGTCCCAATCTTAGTCTGCTGGTACCTGCTCCGTATGACGGAGGATCGTTAGCTGCGGCCGGTGCCGTATCGACTCTCTGCACGGATGCTGGTGAGAGATCGAGAGGAAAAAAATGCCTTCTGTAGGTAGATGATAGCTCGGAATAAGCAAGGGATCATAGCCTGTTAGGCTCTACAATATATAGGGACTAGAAAGGCAGAAGGGAGTTGTGTTAGGAAGCGAGAGAGGAGAGATGTACGAGGTCAATCGTGTCACCTGGACAGGAAGCCCTACTTCACATAAGACAAAAAAGGACCTGAGACATGTACCTAGGTATGTAGGTAATATCTATGATAGAAGTAGCTAAATCGAGTTCATGAAGGATATCGTATTGAGCAAAGTGGAAAAATCCCCAAAGGATTGACTGACCTCTCGTTAGCTTGCAGGACTTTACGTAGACTGAAGCAGGCAATAACCACGTCTAGTTCGAGATACATCATCCTCTCGGCCACACCGTAGCAACTAGGAGCAAGCCAAAACAGACTCACAAATTGACGGTTACCCACGGTTACCACCCCATCCCGCGGAAAATCTCCAATCCTGCCCGACCTCTCCAAGCCCTCTCACCAGACCTACAACATTATCAGCGAACCCAGCCTCGCCATTGTTAACCCTCTCCCGGCGCTCGCGCTCAGTATCCGAACCAGCACCACGAAGACCAAGCAGCTGCCGCGTACTATACCCCTGCAAGCGATCCGCATCCATCCTCGTCAAAAGACTACCTTCGCCGCGCCGCCGAGTCCACGCCGCCTGCTTAACAGCCGGAGCCCAGTACTCCGCCAGAGAGGACTCATCGCGACCGAACGGGTAGCACTTAGCCAGCGGAGAGTCGGACTCTGGTACAAGCGACGCATTCCAGCGCGTGTGGACGACTTCGTACCTCTTCTCCATGAAGAAGATAACCGGCCACGCGATAATCCAGAGCTGGAGGAGGACGACAACCCACCAGACGAAACTGTTCATGCGGAGTCGATTGATCCAGTGCGGAGAGTATATTGTGACGGAGCCTTGAGAGATGACGAGGCTGAAGCCTATGGAGCCGTGGTAGTTGAGTTCGCGGATGTGGGAGGAGAGGACGTTACGCATAGCGTTGGAGTTGAAGCCGCGGACTTCGCGGCGCATAGTGAATCTGTATTTGTTTAATTGAGATTAGCAGGGTATTTCGCACGCGAGTAGGCAGAGCATACGATTTCACAGAAGCGGGGTCACGACAGAATCGCTCACACCACATCATCAGGCTTTTCGCGTCTAGAGAGCTATTATCTTGCTCGACGGCGTTATTTCGGGCCAGGATGGCATCGGTGTCCCCCGACAGACTAATAGCAGCACGCGACTTGGGCGGCTTATATGTGCTTGAGCGGAGGATCCCTCCCCGATACGCGGGTTTGACGTCCTCATCTGTGAGGACTTGGACTTCCCTCCAGTTCGCGCCCATGTAGCCGCCCTCCCAGCCGGTCAGCATGGTCTCAGCTAGATCCAGCGCGAAGTGGAAGTCTGTGACTGTGTTGTATTCATCTTTCTTTTTCTCCCTCCTCACTTCGGTGTGGGTTCCGTGAATATAGAGCAGTGGGCGTGGCGGCAGCTTTATTTGCCGGTTGATGACATTGTAGAGCCCGTCGCAGTCGCTCGAGAGCGCTGGGTCGAGGGTGAGAGAGACTTTGTCGTGGGGTTTGGCATTCTTGCCGCCGGGGAGAACATAGGCTGAGTCGATTAGACGGAGGGGTCGGATGCTTGTGGGAGGCTGGGCAGGCTGGATGGGTCGGACAGACTGGTCAGGGGCGATAATGGGCTCAGTGTTATCTGAGTATGGAGGAGGCGCGTCATCAAATGAATGGAGGGAGTGCGACGATGACGCAGGGGGGTCGTCGGCCTGGTGGAGGCGGCCCATATTTTCGGATTTTTCGAGAGAAATGGAAACAAAGTACTCGAAGTGGCGAATCTCTAAGTACTAACGAGGAAACAAAGAGAAAGCAAGAAAACAAGAAAACAAGAAAACAAGAAAACAACGATGTTGAGATGGAGTTGATTTTCAAGGAGGTTCTAAGACCTCGTAACTATGACCACACTGCAGCCTAAACATCAACACTACCTATTCTACGTATTCTCTAGGGCTATACACCAATTTCCACCTCATCCAACATAACACTTCATAGATCCGAATTTAGGATCCATCAGCTGGCGATCCTGGCACAAACCAGGACCACGCCAGCCATAAGTTTGGGAAATGTCGTTGACAAGATCGCACTTGTCATTAGGAGAGACGGTACAGAGACCATTCGACATACGCCACGATTTGGGATTATCCAGAGAATCCTTATGACAGTCCGTCCACTCCCAATTACCGCCTTCTGGTACAGTCCACGAACGACATGAAACCGCTGTGTCCTTGACCAGGGTCTTGAGCTTGCTCCCCTTGCCGAACTGCATGCAATCACTGTCCTCCAAATACTTGTTGTGACCTTGGAGCAGCACGTAGCTCCCAGTGCAACCAATGCCATCGTACATCTTCAGCGACCATCCGTTTTGTACGTTGACGATACCATCCACGGTTTGTGTCGCGGAAGGTGGGGAGCTCTTGGTTACGGAGGTTTGGCTTGTTGTAGTAGACGTGGTCTTGGTAGTACTTTTGCTTGCCTCCCGCAGACGGCTCGCCAAAATACTGATCTTGTTGGCCACGTTCAGGAATGCATTGGCAGTGCCAATGGCAGTAGTAGTAGCACTAGTAGGATCGGCGGCTGGCGTGGAAGTGGTCTCATGTAGATATGTCAAGGGTACATCGATCAAGGGTATATCTGTCGTGAAGAAGTGCGGATTCTTGTTTCTTGTTGTCGAGGGTACATCTTTAGCCGTCAATGTGACAGCTTTGGTTGTAGAGGCAGCCGATGTCGCCTTCGTTGTTGTAGATGTAGTCTTCACGGACGTAGCTTTAGATGCAGGTGCAGAGGAGCCACAGAAGTCTGGGCCAGTTCCACATTGACCCCTTGTAGAGCACTATAGATATGGTCAGTCTAGACCACGAGAACGAATTCGAATCTTGGTGAAGCTTACACATTGACCCGCAGGGCATGGGTTTAAAGAGGCAATACCAACCCCCCTCACCGGACGTCGTGTTCCGGGCACCTGGGGACCACAGACTGCATCACCAATTGCAACAGGCATTGGGGGGTCACCAGTGCTAAGACAAACCTGGCCCCCTTCCTGCAGTTTATTGCAACCGTACCATGCCGTGGTATTGATGTTCCAAGTCTCGATATTGGCCACAGTGATCTTGTACCCCTCAGCAATCTTCTCACAGGTATCACCATGGCGGATAGTGTAAACGTAGCAGTTACCACCACCGCTCGGTGGAATTGTATGTGTTCCTGTCGCGCAGCATACGGGCTTTCCGCGAGGCAGAGAGGAGCAGGCCGTATCCGGGTTGAAGGACGTGAATGATTCTGCCGAGATACCACATTTGAGAGCCAGATCGTCGCACGTATCCTCATTGCCGACAAGAATGGAAGGACATGTGTAGGGATAGGTATAAACGGCCCGGTCTTCGGTCGGTTTGGACTATATTGGGTTAGAGTCTGGAGGACAAGTGATGTTGGGAGTTGGAGAGGTAGGCACTAACGTCCCGTGCAGCTACAGACAACGCAACTGTCCCATGAATCAGACCAAGACCGCATAGAGCGAGGAAGATGCCCATTTGAAAAGACCCCATCTTGTGCAGAATTGCCTGAGAGGACGATACTCTTTGAAGAAGTAACGCGCGGCTTTATATATATATCTCTAAAGAACTACACCACCACGGTCACGTTTGGGAGCAACATCACGGAGGTAACATCCATTGATGTAGTTAGTGAATCATATGAAACACAGATATGCTATTTACAGTGACATGCAGGGTCTGAGGGTCTCGAAAGAGCCACTTAGAATCAGTCTTTTCTCGAGGACAATATGTTGAGTTGTTGTAAAGAACAAGCCAAAGTGCCTCCTCCGCCACCGTCAACAAAGGAAGTTGTTGCATCCGAGGAACCCCTGGTACAAATGTGACCCCGAATGGCCTTTGTTAGAGGAACCCTCTTTCCTCTTCGGAGGTGGGTACGTAGATTCTCTTTGAAGAAGCGATATAATGGACCATACTGCCAAGGGTCTTGGCTACCGGGGTAGTAGGTACCGGCATCAAGACCACCACTTTGTGGGTTTCATGTTACGAAGACAAAGGGAGCACCCAAAGATGCAACTGCCAGATGCGGTCACGCTTTTGAAATCCTTTATAAATCATCGTCAAATTGTTGTTGGCGTAGGATAGACACCATCAAAAAACAGCGCTGATCTCTCGGACCGGTCCGACGACATATACATATGTATGTATTGACCTTGAATATCGGAGAAGAGAATGAAGCTTGCTACTAGTTAGTCTAGTGTGCGCGACTGAGTCAAAGAAGAGGTATCCTGTGATTAAAATAAACAAGATTGGTCAAGGGCTAGTCGGCTTTGTGCCACAATTCAAGGGTTGATAGGGACATGTCCAATTCAAAGGCTAACTTTTGACATATACCATGCCTATTCATCTATTCATCGATGTATGATTGTGGAGTCTCTTTACTCCACCTGGGTGCGTCCAGAGATTCATTATAGATGCAGTGTAATATAACTGGCAAGAAGAAACTCTAAATGTCCAGCAACCGGCAAACCAAGTCTTCCCCCATTCCTCTCATGCAAGATCAATACATCTGAAGAGGCCCCTCAGGATTTGAGCTTTTGCTTCCACCGGGACGTGTACGTGGAGTGACTACCACGACAGCAGGCCTTTGTTGAGCACCTTCGACGCCAAAGCACGGATTTTGAAGATCAGGTCCAGTTAGGGCCTCGACAGAAGCGCCTAACGCAATCCCCAGTCGACCTCAAGGCCTTCATAGTCAGAAAGACAACATGAAAGGGTTGCGCAAGACCCATCTCCCGAGACGGACTTTGGTCCTAGGTATGTCACCGTGCCAAATCTCGAAATAAAGACAATGCACATCCCACACAGTATGTACGTGTTAGGACCTTTTCACCCTTCCCACCCCAATAGTGTCATATGAAAAAGAGAGGAGGTAGCGTTACGCAATATCGGCCTTGCCCCGTGGATTACCCGGGATGCCATAATAGGGCCCCTTCGCCCTCTCACTTTGCCGTCTATACGGCCCACCTCCGCCTTTCGAGTTCAACCGCAGCCGGCCGGTCCTCTCACTCGAGTTCCCCATGTTTCTCCCTATAGGGACGCCGAGTTTCAGTCTTCCCATACCTGTACCCGTACGGCGGACTTGGAGACTCAAAACATTGGCAGACGAGCTAATTGGTCAAAAGATCCAGGGAGGGAAATATGGCAATAGTGCGCTGGAAGATACCATGGCCACTAGGGATGTGCTGCTTCATTGCACAAGAAACCCTCTCGTATTGAAGGCTTGACCCGAGGAAGCACGAATCGAGGGAGTTTGATAAGTGGACATTGTCGCCATCCGTGCATCTCCTCTCAGGTTTGCTTCGTTTCCTTACATTATTGGTTACTCTATCAGACCTCTCTACACCAGATTGTGTAGTTATAGAGTTTTACCAATGCTATTTCGCATTCATGATACACTTTAACATGACGCTACATGTCCGTATGTCCTTTATGGCAAGTCTTGATACATTCATTCCATCTATGCTTCCATGCAGTTTGTGGTGCTTTTAGCTAGATCTTTCCAGGCTTTATGCCTTTGTTCCCTATATTTTATGAGGCTATATAGAGGTGAAATTTATGGCAAATAGATAGATACTATAGCACTTCAGTTGTAAACCATGTCTAGTGTGAGGTCTCCGACTCATAGACATACGCTTCTTAAGTTTCACATCCATGGATGCATTTCTACAAACTTCCACGATGACCGTCGCTCCTTCTCTTTTCTCCTCGCTCTTTCCTCTTCTATCTTGTATGTTTCCTATGTTGTTTAGCATCGCGGTAGACGGTTAGACAGCTAGACGCGACGCGTCGGATTCCCAGTCGATCTGGATTCTTCGACTTTCTGTTCTTCTCTTCTTTTTGATCTTTGCGCATCTATTCCTTAGAATTGTACCGTTATTCCTCTCCCTTGATCATAACTATGGCATCTAAACAGGGTAACTTCAACCAGGGTATCCTCAACCAGGATGTCTCCAACCAGGATGTCTCCATGGAGGATGTCTCGGATGCCTTCGTACAGAATGTCCCCAAGCAAGATGTCTACCCCCCAAAGAAGGCTCCTTCTAACCGGGCTGCGTGGCTTACTGGCAGATCGGCTCGTCCCCTCATGGTCGCTGCGGCACCGTACACACCTCCATCCGCCCACCAAATCGTTGTCAAGAATGGTGCTGTGGCTGTCAATACCGTTGAATGTACCAAGCAGTTGGAGGGCAACATGATGTGCCCCCGGATCAAGTACCCTTTCGTGCTCGGAAACGATTGCGCGGGTGAAGTTGTGCAGGTTGGAGACATGGTTAGTCGCTTCAAGGTTGGTGATCGGGTTCTTGCTCACGCCCTCTCCATGGATCCGGCCGTCAACAAGTCGTCCGAAGGTGCTTTCCAACACTACACCGTGATCAATGACAACATGGCCGCAACGATTCCCGATTGGATCTCTTTCGAAGAGGCTTGCGTTGTTCCCCTCGGTTTCTCAACTGCCGCGACCGCCTTGTTCCATGAGGACTACCTCAATCTCAATCGCCCTGGTGTCCCGCTTGCTACGGGCCCAGATTGGCTTCCTGAAGTGGTCCTGGTCTGGGGTGGATCGACCAGTGTCGGTTGCAATGCCATCCAGCTCGCCGCAGCAGCTGGTTACGAGGTTATCGCCACATGCGCTCCCAATAACTTTCAATATGTCACTAGTCTTGGCGCATCTGCGGTTTTTGATAATCGCGACGTCTTCTCAGTTTTCTCGATCATCGAACTTTGCCATCACAAGAGAGTTGTCGGCGCTATCGCTATCGGAAAAAACTCGACTGAACCTTGCATGGCAATTCTTGCGCAGTCGATCGGTTCGAAGTTGGTGGCCCGCGCCAAGTTCCCATTCCCGGAAAGAATCCCAACCACAATCTTCCAGAAGTTTCGTTCTATGGCAGCCTCCATGTGTTCGAACCTTAGGATTAAGATCTGGTCGAAACGCCGTGGTGTGGAAAGCAAGTTCATTTCCGATACCTCTGCGGCCCATACCGAGGTTGGCGCTATGGTTTATAACCAATTCCTCCCTGGAGCTCTTGAAACTGGGGATTTTGTCCCCGCTCCCAAGCCGCGCGTTGTAGGGAAGGGTCTGGACCGAATTCAGAGTGCTATGGATTGTCACCTGAGGGGTGTGTCTGCTCAGAAGGTTGTTGTCTCGCTTTGAATTTGTCTCGAGCTGATATCGGACAGTCCATGGTGTCGATCGTCCCCACAAGGACAAGGACCTCTCTAGTGAAGCAGCCGAGCAAGTCTCCCGGTGCTGCTCTTATTTCCTCTCGCCGGAAAGTGCACAATGTCTACACGCAGTATCTACGGGATAACTACCCGATCACTGCTATCTAGGTAATGTTACTCAATCATGGCCAATACAATCCCAATTTCAATCTAGCCATTCAGGTGCACGTTTCAATGTAAGAAAAGCGAGTAACATTGCAAGGCTATCAATGTAGTTAAATGAATGCATTATC
>PKQL01000474.1:0-22799 GCA_002916455.1 Penicillium sp. CF05
ATGTATATCTTATATATCTTTTCATTAGGCCCGTTGGGCATTTTACTGTGTGTGTATTTTTTTTTTTTTTTTTTCCCCTTAAGACTCTTCTCTCTTTTTTGACACATCTGCTGCCCAAACAAAAATGCCCAATATCTCCCTCACTCTCTATATATCCACTTACAAAGGTCTACATAGATGCTCCATATAATCGAACACTCTAGAACATACATATGTATTTCTTTTATTAGGGTATTCTCAAATCAAAATGCTTAGTTTTAAGCCGCCTGAATATTACTTCGATTCAGCAACTCCTTGGCTGCAATCAGCTCACTTCGACTCGATGCCCAATGTTGGTCATCCATCGACCGTGACTCAACAATCTCGCCCAACTTTAGAAGTGCAAACGCCTTCAATCGTTCTAGGGTCTTCTTGGGAAGTTGACCTGATACGCCTGCGTAATCATTGTCAAGCATCCGAGTTGAAGCCTGGGGACACCTGGGTTAGAATGAAATGAGTCACTATTATTAGCTGACTTACCAAAGTTAGCCCATAGAATCCTCGCAAATAGTCATCACAGAGTTCAATGCTTCGACTGAAGTGTTGCACCGACCTCCCAAGGAGCTGGGAGGCGTCCCCATCCGAGGCGCAGATGTATAGCAGTTCACCGAGGCGCGAATGAATCTTACATTTTCATGTTAGTGACCGTAATCAAAAAAAAAAAAAAAAAAGGGCATGATATGCATACATTCCAAGAGTTAGGAGCGATGAGTAAAGCCTCCTCGAGGCTAAAAATGGCCTGGAAACCCAACCCCTGTGACTGATACAAGTCGGCTAGTTCACACCAGGCTTCGGCATCGGTAGGGATGGCATCGAGGAGTTGAATAAGACCGGAGATTGCGTCAGACGGTCGGTTGAGCGAGCGTAACAATGCTACCCGGCGCTTTAGGATGGGCTGCGTGTATGGTTAGTCTTGCAAAACCTATGATCACGCCTGGGACCTGCAACCGATACTGACCACATTCACCGGACTCCGTGACAGGGTGTTGTCGTATTCCTGCAGGCATTTCTCCAGCGCCGACTGATCCTTGGCGGTTGCCTCCTCGTACAGGCCTCGAAGGCCCATAATCCTTTCGTTAGAGGGTCCAAACCGGAGGCTGAGGCGGTTCAGGCAGGTATGTGCTGACTGGTCATCTCCCGTCCGGAGACAGGCTAACAGAAGCTGTTCTAATCGTGCATAGTAATCTGCAGTTTCTGAAGAATTGGATGAGGTAACCCCAGACCCGGATCCCTGGCCAAGGATTGCTGGTGCTTGTTGAGCAAGATGAAGAGCAGAGATCAGATCCGATCCGCTGATCTCGCGGATATCAGCGACGGGACCGGCCATAATAGTCTGTCAAGAATGATACAGTTTCGAAGGACCTTCAAGAGAAATTGCAATTTAAGAGCAGGATCCAATTAGGACAGATGTTGAGAGAACAGAGTACACCGGAGCTTGATTGGCCACAGTCCCGTGATCCGATCTCTTATCGGGGATCTCCCAAACGCCAACTATCCACCCCGCGGAGCTCGGGTTGCTTTACACTTTACCTCTTTCATTCTCGTTCCTGAACTATGGCTGATCTGACAGCACAATTTATAATGCACCTCCAGTCTTACTAGGGGGATTCATTATTATTCTTCTCTTGACTTGAGCTTGTGATGATTGATAGCTCCGACACGATGTGGGCACATGTCTCAACCCTAAATTGACCGACGCTTATTTATAGTACTCCAGGTTTGAAAAATCGCTTTATGACCTTATCAAAGGTCTCCGGGGCCATAAGGGAGGTGAAAATGAATACATTCAGAGTTCCTTGCGTGAATGTAAGGCCGAGATCAAAACACAAGACATGGGTACGGTACTAAACTCGCACATACTCATCCGGCAATGGACTTGATGCTGATCCCAAGTAGACAAAAAGGCTACAGCCCTCTTGAAGCTTATCTATCTTGAAATGTTTGGGTATGACATGTCATGGGCATCTTTTCACGTTCTCGAAGTCATGTCATCTGCCAAATATCTCCAGAAAAGAGTCGGGTATCTCGGAGCAGTACAGAGCTTTCGACCAGACACGGAAGTTCTGATGCTGGCGACTAACTTGCTGAAGAAGGTTTGTACTTTGCATGGCTTCAAATTCCCCCTAGTCGCTAATGCTCTTCATAGGATATTGTCACCTCCAGTATTCCGAACATGTCACTTCCTCTGATTACTTTGCCACACGTTATTACACCTTCCCTAGCAATGTCCTTGCTTCCCGATCTACTCTCCCGCCTTTCACATTCAAGCCCTGTGGTGCGCAAGAAAACGATTGTCTGTCTTTATAGGCTTGCTTTGGTGTATCCCGAAGCTCTAAAGTTGGCATGGCCCAAGATAAAAGACCATTTGATGGACGATCAAGAAGATGGAAGTGTCACTACTGCGGCGATCAACGTAGTTTGTGAGCTTGGTTGGCGACGACCTCATGACTTCCTCCCTCTAGCACCTCGATTCTTTGAGCTTCTGGTTGATAGCGGCAATAATTGGATGGCTATCAAAATCATCAAACTTGTTGGTCCCCCTATTCCAACCAACCACATGGAATGACTGCGTCCTGAACACCCTCTGACTTTTCTAGTTTGCAACATTAACCCCGCTAGAGCCAAGGCTGACTCGCAAACTCCTGCGTCCATTGACTAACATTATTCAAACCACATCCGCAATGTCTTTGCTCTATGAATGTATCAATGGCATTATCCAAGGGGGGATTCTGGACGGAGAAGACAATCTCCAGGAAAGGGACGAAGTTGCCACTCTTTGTGTTGGGAAATTGCGGGGTATGATAGTCATGGATAGTGACCCTAATCGTGAGTATCCTGTCATCGCGTTTCAATATATGATAGCTGACTATCGGGGCAGTCAAATATGTCGCACTTCTTGCGTTGAACCGCATTGTTGCCACGCACCCAACGTTGGTTTCCATGCAGCAGGACGTCATTATGGATTGCCTGGATGACGCGGACGTTTCTATTCGATTGCAGGCTCTAGAGCTTGCCGTTGGAATGGTCAGCAGTGATACTCTCCAGCCAGTCGTCAACCGTCTACTGAATCAGCTGCAACAAGCCTCTGCCCCCGTAGCTGAATTGGTTGATACGCCCCAAGCCTCTGAAAGCCCCAAAGTCGCAACCCTATGGCCCAATGACTACCAAACCGAGGTTGTCCACCGGATCCTCGATCTTTGTTCTCAAAATAACTACTCTGAAATTGTTGATTTTGAGTGGTATGTCGCTGTGTTAGTACAGCTAGTCGGGCTTCTCCCACCGTCGGAGAGTGAAGACGATTGGAGTCATCCGAAAGAGCAAGAGGCTATGCCCAATTTGAGGATGAACACTGCGCTTCGAATAGGGACAGAAATTCGCAATGTTGCTGTAAGGGTAAAAGGTGTCCGCATGGAGGCCACAAGAGCAGCCGAGTCTCTCATTTTTGTCGACAACAGATCAACTTTTTTCCCTTCCGGTTCAACTATCGGCGATGGTGTTTTGGGCCCCATCGCCTGGGTTGTCGGTGAATATGCTGAATATTTGCTTTCGCCCAACCGGACACTACTGTCACTGATTGACATCTCTAATGCCTCGCTTCCCTCCGCAACTCTTCCCCTTTTTTTGCAGGCCATTCCAAAGGTGTTCATTCAGGCTAGCCAGACCAGCCAACCAGGAGATAGTTGGAAAAGTGAAATGTCGCTTTTGCTTGCTCGAGTCGTTGAGTTCCTCGAGGGTTTGGCGGCCCATCCTGATTTGGATGTCCAAGAGCGAGCCATCGAGTTCCTAGAAGTCCTCCGCCTAGCAGCTGAGTCATTGACTTCCGATACACAAGAAGTCCCATTTCTTCTCGCCTCAGTCATACCCAACCTATTTACAGGGCTCGAACTCAACCCTGTTGCGACCAGTGCCCAAAGGAAGGTTGTCTTGCCAGATAGCCTTCGGCTAGAGGAGCCATTCAGTCCAGATCTGCCAGGACTTTTCCGCGACCTGGACAGCCCATCGCCGCACGAGTCAAAGTCCTGGTGGACGTCGGACTTCTATCATCTTCCTGAACTCTTATCTCCCAACAAGCAGTCTCGTGATCCTGCACCAGTCGATATGCAGCCTCATGCGTCATATCAAAACTTTACCGGTGCTCCAGTGGAATCCTCTACTGCAGTACAAAGAAGAATGCTCGAGCGTCGGGAACGATTCAAGGATGACCCCTTCTATATTGCTCCTTCGGGGGACTCGTCCGGCACGTCTACACCATTCCATGAAGCTCTGAATACATCCAATGGCGAGGTCTTGGACATTGATTCCATCCCCATAGTCGACTTGAAGTTGGGAGATGAACAACTCAGCCATGTTGATCTCGATCGCCAAAGAAGTCGTCGACCCCCTGTGAGCAAATTGGTAGTTGCTGGCGATGAGACCTTTGAAGCCCCAACCTCTTTGTCAGACACTTCCAGGCCCAAGGGTGATGATGACCACCCTACATCTAAGCGCTCTTTACTCCAAGTTGACTCGAGCAGCCTAGGAAATTTGTCCTTGGCAAACGGCCCATCTCAGGTTTCCGCAGATGACGGAGACACAGAAATGGCCCGAGCAATGCAACAAGTGGAGGAAGTACGATTGCGGATGCAGCGAGCATCGGAGCGAATCCAACTAGAGGGCACTCCGGCAGAGGGAACCCTAGTCAAGAAGAAGAAGAAGACGAAAAAGCACGTTGCTTCAGAACGAGCGGTCGAAGATCCTACTGAGTCTGCGATAGGGAAGAAGAAGAAGAGAAAGAAGAGGAGTCATGAATCTGAAAAGCTACCAGGCGAGAATTGAATATCTTCTAGGCGGAGTAAATCTTGCAAGACGTGTGATACATGGCTCAAGCAGCAATAGTGAAATACAATCAAATAATACATATTTCAATGAAAAAGAAAAGCAAAAAAAAAGAGCTCTGTGACATGCGAACCATCTTGGTTTTCGACATTCATCTGTTCTTAAATCCATCCCTTGGTCCCTGGTCCATTGACCACTCGACATGAGTGAGCTCGGACAGGAGGATGAGAAATGGTAGGTCATGCTGACTCGAAAGATATCAAAAGGTTGTAGGGTATTGGCGCAGTAGGGGAATCATTGAAAGTCCATGTTATCCTGTGATCCGGGTGAACCATGAGGCCACAGTGGACCAGAGTTCAGGGACAATTCGTAGGAGCTCTAGGAGAAGACCGCCGCAAACAACAAAAGCGAGTAACACTAGATGATTTAGCATGGTTCAATTTAACGTGACTTAAGATACATACCAACCCAGCTTGCTGAAAGGGGCGACTTTGTGTTCTTCTTGGGTTTAGTTGTGGTTTGCGCCTTTCCTCTCTTCGCGGCCTCGGTCTTTGCGAAGCGGTCGTTTGCTCGACGTTGCTGTGGTGTTTGTGCCTGGCATGTGTTAATCATCATCCACAAAAGGATAACCTTTGCACCTACCATGATGGGTTGTGGGGAGATATTTTGAGGAAGATGGATGGGAAAGGGATATGATTCAAGACGTGGATGTGCCGGCAAAAAAAGGCCACGTTGTTTTTTTGAGTGAGACACGTTTTACTATATAGAACTCCCCCTGAAATTAAGTGGTTTCATTACAAGACTAATTGCGTTATGGATGAGCAGAGTATATTTGTATTTAGAATTGAACCCAATTGATTCAAACATCGTACTCTTGTCCTGGTCTTCTTGTTAAGGGGGGAAAATAAGAGCTATAGATAACATGGTTACCAAGGTAGATATAGAGAAAAGAGCTTGGTTTGATTTGATTTAGTGTCTCTGCCGCACAGTAGATACCTTTCTATACCCCTTGAAATGGAGTGTTCTTTCACTGTCTGGATATTATATATATATGTCCATGGATATATACTATATACATAGTATGATGTAGTTATCAAACATACAGTGACGGTCTATAAGTTTGTGCATCCCGATTCTGCCAGCTCTAGTTCCACCAACCAAAGGACTATCATCGTGGGCGATTTAGCAATATAAGTCTATTTAAGTAGGCGGTAGCAAAAGGGGATGTCCAAACTTATGGACCGTCACTGTATGTGATGTATAGTACGAATATGTATGAATATATACACAAAGGCGGCGTGAAGCACCGCAGGCGGTCAGGAATGACATCAGTGGCCTTAGTCATCCTGGTCGACCTCGAGGGCTCAGATCACCTGCACCTCCAGGTACAAAAGACATCCAAGGCACATATGCACTGTATCTATTTGTATGTAATAAGGGGGTGATGCTGCTTCGATGAATAGAACGAGTGACCATGACCAGCAAAGGTTGTTTCTCAATATTTGAATCTTAATTATGTCAAAAGTAAACATCGGATATATTGGGAGATTGAGTCATGTACATCACTAGGCCATTATCATTGAAGAAGCGGTTTCCACTCAATCTGCTCATTGGCCGAGTCACCGAGAAGATCCGTAGAGCCCATACCGGTGCCGCCATTCCCTGGACTATTTTGCAATCGTGTGGGTTGACCAGGTGATACAGTCGCGGTTTTTGCCTGAGAGCTTAACGATAGCGGTTTGCGAGGAACAGCTGGACGGATTTTCTCAGTCCCAAATTCCCGAGATGATGAAGACCCTGTCGGTGACTCAAAAGTGTCACGTCGTGGAGGTAGCATGGGCTTCTTCCTGGTATCTTGAACAGGGTCGGTGTTTCTGTTCTTTATCGAACCTGGACTTGGTACCCAATCGATATCTGCAGAAAACGGATTGGATTTGCGTTCGGGATTTGGGATATACCCTTGCTTTGGTGGTTGCACTGTTGCTTTTACTGATGCGCCTGTCATACATCAGGAAAAAAACCACCATACCCACAGACTGAAACACTCACCATTATCTAGCCACCATCGACTTCTGTCAGAGCTTGCCGGTGGGAGCCCCGGTGCGATAGAAATATGAGGGCTTTCGTCATCGTCCATGTCCAATAGAGAGACAGAGTCTGCAAGAGAAGTGTGACCATGGCCTTGTTTCTCCTCGTATATAGATCGCCTAAGACTTTCCTTCAATGCATGATCGACGATATCAATGGCACAATCGAAGGTTGCCCAGACTGGGCGGTGGTCAGACACTTTCAAATCCGCAGTTTGGTAGTTTGTTTGCCGCAGGTTGCTTCCTCTCCACAAGATTCGGTCACACCATGCAGGAATCCGCGCTTTCTCGCTGTCATACATGTTAGTTGCCTCTTGGTTAGATTCAAATGGTACTTACGACGTATCGTAGTTGTCTCTTCCAACGTCGTACTTATAAGTCGGCGGGAACTCAATTGGGCCCTCCGAATAGAACTGGAACACCCTGCCCGCTACCATCTGTAGATTCAACTGTTGTTGTTAGCCCAATGCCGGGTGCCCAAAAGAAAAAGAAAAAGAAAAAGAAAAGAAAGGAAAAAGGTTATCTGACTTACTTGATCGTTGTCGTATAACCTCTGATAGTCTCGCTGCGAGATGAGCTCTCTTACGCTTGGGTTGTCCAATCCAATTCGATAGTTGAAATCACCCAGCCAGATCACTGCGTCATGATCAGCAATTGTCCGGTTCTTTTGAAACCTCAGCCCTTGGTCGATGATATCATAGTCCCTGTTTCTCTCGTCGTAGTTTGCAAACCCGGCAGCAAGATGGGCGGTAACGAAACAGACACTCGTGTTGGAGAAGTCGAAGCGCACAGCACAGCCCCCCTTGTTGCCAGCAACCCCAGATAGGCCAGTCTGTGAATACCAGTTAGTTGGAATAGATCCCCTTCGAAGAACCTAGAATAACTTGCCTTCTTCACACTGCCTTCGACATTCTTAATGTACTTCAGTGAATCTTCTTTCACATAGAGCAAAACGGCAGCGCCGACTAGCTGGCCACTTCTCAGGTGCACATATTTTCTCGTCCCTTTCATCTTCGAATGGGTGTTTAAGCAATCATGGACCGCTCTTTCCCAGACCTTGCGGGTACTTGGATCGGTGGACATAATCTGTTGTGGGCTTAGGGCGACAATTTCTTGGAATCCGACAACAAAGATGGCCGGATCCTCGTCGGATTCATCTGACTCTGGGAAGAGCCATGGAGTGAGATCAGTACCTGGGCCTTCATCGCGTCCATTCACGTTGAAACTGCCGACCCAGAACCGGACCTGTTTGCGCGAAGAATATTCTGGAGCTCGGCGGTTCAATTCCTCCATGACCAAATCATTGATCGGGTCGTAGAGGTAAACAGGGAGTTGATTTGTTAGCCTGCCCAAGAGAAGATCAATCGTCCTCTGTCTGGCTTTGTCTGTAAAATTGTTGACATAAAGTCGAGTGGCACTCTTCCGCGCATCTGCAAAGGCACCCGCAAGTGACATCTTTCCGTGTCGAGTGAAAGAGGATTTGAGGGCGCCGGTTCCGGCATAAATCTTCGAAAGAGCATCACCATTGTCAGCCCAGATGGTCGAATGCCGAACCTGCATGTCTGAGCCGAGCTGACCACCTTGCTGCGATAAGAATGCCTCCAAAGCCATCAAACTGATAATGGTCTGGACGAGGTTTGTTCTGTCCAGGCAATCCAGGCAATTGGTTCGGAAAACACCCTCTTGCTGTAAAATGACCGAAGAGCTGTTCACTGTATCATCGCTATCGTATGGAGTTTTGTTAGGACGGCGTGAATCCTCCGACAAAAAGTAGGAAAACTGGTCTAATGAATTGATAAGCTCATGTTTGATTTGGGAGCTGGCTTCGTATCCCGAAGGACCTCGGGTCTCAGCAAGAAAATCATATTCGGTAATTCGCAAGAGGCTCCGACGCGAAGAAGTCCCGTCACTTTCGTTCTGTCGGGTGGAGCTCTTGCTGATGTGCCGTCGAAACTTGGACGACAACTCTGCTTCCCCGGGCTTCAGCTCACTTAGCAGATTTATCACGTGTACTGCGCCATACGCCAATACCAAGGATTCGAAGTGTTTGTTAAATGCGTGCTGTGTTGCGTCGCCCGACCGCGTGACCTCGATCTTTTGCTGGCCTGGAATGAGGCCTGGGGCTTGTTCCCAGAAAATAGGCACCGAGCCTCGCACTTGAACGTATGAAAATATGATGCCCGGTGAAACCCATAGAATAGTTTCGGTTTCAACGAAATTGGCAACGTTCCCATCATCGTCAATGCCTCTCGAGTTAAACCTCGTACCAGCACGCCGAGAAGCTTGTCGGGAGATGATTGTCAACATCGAAGGGAAGTTTGTCCGCACATGAGGAAGGATTGGAACTGTCGCTGGTACTTTGAGTGTACTGGCAAATCCACGGATAACACAGGTTAACATCTGCGATGCATCTAATTTGGCCTTATCAGACGGCGGCAAGTGGCTCCGGAACAAGAGAAGCGGACTGATCATGTAAGAATTCCACAGCATATCTTCATCGAGAGTGTCGATGTCGAATGCCACAGGTTTGTTGGCCCTTGCAACATTGTTAATTCAAAGAGGTCGGCAAGCGACGAGCAAGGAGCTGATAGCTTACCGGTCCTGTAGGCGATCTGTGAGGTTGAAATCGAGACTATAATAGAAACTTCCATCTCCAAGGAGCTTCTTCAATGCCAGAAAAGGATGATCAGTTACCACATCCTTTCCATCTGTGCCGAGCCCTTCCTCGGCGGCGAATTGCGACCCGGTCTCATAGTCTAGGCCGTACTCGTATTCTGAACGATTGAGACAATCTGAAATCATCAGCAATAATTCGACCATAAATTTGCATAGGAAACATACAGAAGCCTACATTGTCAATTCTTGACACGGTTTCTCCGGGTTTCACAGTGGCAGCTTGCGAGGAGCTGGTGACGACGCAGACAAACACATCTTCGTTGAGAGTCACAAGGCCAAGGGTACCATATCCATATCCTAACGGCCTATAGCCTTTTAGGTCCACTGACCCCAAGTCCGAGAACTCAACTTGACAGCGTGGGCTGTCCTTCGCACTGGTCTCTGTTGATGTGTAGTGGAACACCAGGACATGTTCCGACGAGACCAGCGCAATTGTACGTTGAGGTTGATCTCGACAAAGAACCCGGAGATTCGTCATGACGCGAGGGAAATCAGACTGTGTGGAGAAGCAGTGGCATTGCCTACTTCCACATCAATTGCTTTTTATCCTATCTTGGCGATTTATATACCCCAAAGAGAAAAGAACCACTTCACCTCAAGAGCCTGAACAAAGAGAAGACAATACCTCAAAACTTCAATGTCCACAATCCACAACAAATGCTTCAATAGTAATATTATCGGAATTATTGTCGAACTGTGGGGAGTTGTCAAGAGCTCCTGAGGTCTCTTCTGCGAAGTCGGGAGAGCCCAGGACATCGGGAGGGCCTTATCGGTTGCTTACTCAGCCCGAGCCTCTCAACTTTTTTTTTTTTTTTTTTTTGTAATTCTTCGATCTCCAACAGACATTTTCTTCGCTTGATCCGATATTGTCGCCATGGGTTTAGCGGGGCCGCGGAAGTATGTGGCCCAACCTAATACTTTCACACATGATTTTCTAATGCATAAGTAGGAATACCAAGATCGGCAATGATCCCAATAACACCCAATGGACCCGGTCCACATCCGGGTTCGGACATCGGATCATGAGCTCTCAGGGCTGGACTCCTGGAAGTCTTCTGGGAGCAAAGGATGCCGCGCACGCCAATTTGTTGACCGCCGCCAGCGCTTCCCATATCAAAGTCACTCTCAAGGACGATAATCTCGGATTGGGTGCTCGTATTGGACGAGAGTGCGAGCCGACTGGACTTGATGCCTTCAAAGGATTGCTTGGTCGACTCAATGGAAAGAGCGAAGTGGAACTCAAGAAGGATGAACGAAAGCGCGAGGACGTTCGATTAGCTCGTTATGCTGCCCTGAAATTCCCGGAAGTCAGGTTCGTCAGCGGGGGCCTGTTGGCACAGGAAAAGGAACCCGAGATTCCTCCGCCAATCACCCAGGACGCGACACAGAAGAAATCTAAATCAGACAAGAAAGAAAGCACAAAGACCACCGAGGACGACGAAACCTCTTCGAGCGAATCGGATGCCCCAGACCGCAAATCCAAGTCCGAGTCCAAGTCTAAATCCAAGTCCAAGTCTAAAGCCAAATCGAAATCCAAATCCAAATCCAAGAGGTCGCGCTCTCGAGACGAAACCGACGGGAACGAATCAAGCTCGGAATCAAAGAAGAAAAAGAAGTCCAAGAAGAGAAAGGCTGATTCCGAGCAGAGTGATTCTTCAGACAAGACATCTGAACCGGAAAGCAAGGTAGCAGCAACAATATCCAGGGAGCGGCGGCCTATGGGACGAAATGTTACTCGGTCACGCCATATCGCCCAGAAAAAGAGAGCCATTATGGACGACAAGTCTCTCAACGAGGTAAGCTATGCCGCAAGTATTTTCCATGTTCGCTTGCTAACCTGAATCAGATCTTCATGATCAAAGCATAGAGTTTATGCAAATCTGCATCTGAAGCGCATTGGACATAAAACCGGGAGTTATTTGGTGTTTGTTCTTTTTATTATTTTCTATCTTGAACTAGATATATCTATCCTACTATGAATCAAAAGAATTCCAATATTTAATATTATATAAGAGTGATAATAACCGAATACTCTAGGGCTATTATTGTATTATGTGCATATATTGTCCATATACAGTGTGGTATATATCCAACGAGTATGTACAGAGGTACTCTTTCCACCATTGATATCCGACCTCGGGACCCGGGGCCCCGGGGAAACATATGGATTACCTAAGCTGGAGGGTGCCTTGCGGTATCCACATCCCAACGTCATATCTTTTGACTTAGCGTATGCTCCTAATCGTTAATTGCTCGTCATTGGGGGTGCACAATCCTGACTCGCACCCGAGGCGAAGTTGTACAGATCACTTGCATCGAATCCTCCACGGAGAGTTCATTCCGGGGGTCCACTGCAGCTCCGATAATCTCTGGCAATCTATATGAGCTTTTAGCATCTCTCGCGTTGTCACGACCCGAGCCGAGACAGGGAGTTGTGTAGAAGTTCCATCACTACGGGGGGTTGTTCTTCATCCTCACCCAACAATGAACGGGGAAGTCCGGTCAGCTGGGCGTGCCTCGACGCCTACATCTCAGTCGGGTCGCGGAAGAAGACAGTAAGTCACGTCCAACAACTCTTCGATTTACCTGTAACTGACCCCATGTAGCATCCACTGGGCGCCTTTGAATATCGGTCTTGAGAGACGTCTACAAACATTCGTGGTGCTATGCCACACTTTGACTATCGCTATCTTCCTGACTAGCTTCTTCTTTACCTGCGCCATTCCGTTGTCCTGGCCACTCTTGGTACCGTACCTCGTTTACATATCTCTTTTCTCTACCGCTGCTACATCGGGCCATCTGAAGGGCCGTAGCCCTTTCTTGCGCTCACTTCCTATCTGGAAAGTGTATGCATCTTACTTCCCTGCTCGTCTTCACCGCGAGGAGTCACTTCCGCCCACAAAGAAGTATATATTTGGATACCATCCACATGGTATTATCTCCCATGGCGCGTTCGCCGCATTTGGGACGGAAGCTTTGGGCTTCTCCAAGCTGTTCCCGGGAATCACCAACACTCTGCTGACGCTGGACGCGAACTTCCGGATTCCTTTCTACCGAGAATACGCACTTGCCATGGGACTTGCTAGTGTTTCCCGGGAATCCTGTGAGAATATCCTCACCAAAGGAGGCCCAGATGGAGAGGGCATGGGGCGAGCAATCACGATTGTAGTGGGAGGTGCCCGGGAATCTCTCAATGCCCAGCCTAATTCCTTACGTCTCGTGTTGAAGCGACGCAAAGGGTTTGTCAAGCTCGCTATTCGAACGGGTGCTGATTTGGTGCCTGTCTTGGCTTTTGGTGAAAACGACCTCTATGATCAAGTCGACTCAGATCAGCACCCGATCATTCACAAGCTTCAGATGCTTGTAAAACAGACTTTAGGATTCACCGTTCCCCTGTTCCATGCACGTGGGGTTTTCAACTACGATGTCGGACTGATGCCCTATCGAACCCCTCTCAATATTGTGGTCGGACGACCAATCCCGGTCATGCAGCAGCAGAATCGCGACAAGATCAACGATCAGTACATTGATGAACTCCACTCTCGATATGTAGAGGAGCTGAAGCGATTGTGGGATCAGTGGAAGGATGTCTATGCCAAAGACAGAGAAGGCGAGTTGGAGATAATCTCATGATAATACATCCACCTTTATCTATACGGGTTTACCAGTTTACTATGACAACATGTGGACCTTTTACGGGCATATTATACATCGTATAATGAAATATGTATACACTCGATCTCCAATGTAGTTCGGATTAAATACACGCGCAAGAAAGTAAACCTATGAATTGGGTATCAGATCGGACAAAATCAAAGAGCTTCCGCAAAAGCATTAGGAAAAAAGAAGAACAAAAAAACCAAAAAAAAAAAACAACGCTTTGAGGTCTTCATGCTCGGGATGGCGAGCTGAGGGTTGGATCCCATGAGGCAGCAGTTGGGTTTAGACGCGGCACTTCCGCCGATGAGGATACTCGTCGGCTTTCACTGGCAATGCTCCTGTTCTTAGCGTTGTGCCCACTTTCTGTTCGAACCTGGATCATTTCCTCCAGCATGCGCGAGACCTCGTCCATATTCTTCCCCGCTTCCTCCTTTTCACTTCTGCCGGACAAGGGACGCTTGCCTGGACTCTCAGGCTGTGCAGTGAAGCCATTGGTCCCTGCGAAACTGTCTACATCTCCAGCAGTAGACCCATTTTTGCTCTTGAACTCTGACTGCGAGTCATTGGTCACAACAGCCAAGTCTCGATGCCGAGTTGCGGATCGAAGCGCAGCAAGCATGCGATCCTTATCATCGAGCTGCAACCGGAGTTCATTGATCTCCATATCTTTCTCGCGGACCACAGCGGAGATATCTGGATGCTCGGCAATTGTGGCAGTTGCGGGCTTAATACCCCCTGACATGCGGGAATGACTGGACCGCCTTGCCTGGAGCAGCCGGCGCTCTAGGGTAGCGATGTAGCGGTTCTTATCACCGAGATCAGCCTGCAGTGCAGTGACCTGTCGTTGCAAGCTGGCTTTGCCATCGCCGAATTCACCAAGGTCATATTCGTCCTCGTTACCAAACGACCCTCCCGGGTATCCCATAACCGACGAGGGATCGTTGCTGTTGACAGACATGAATGACATGGGCCGAATCGATGAATGCCCGGCACCTAGTGTGGACTGGCTAGCGGAAGAACGTAGTGACCGCGCGCCCGAATCCGTTGCAGACATGCGGGAAAGACGTCCAAACGCGGAGAGGCTGTTATGGTTGTTTACACCGGTGGACTTAGAGCTCAAAATCAAGCGATTGAGATGCTCGATCCGCTCTTTGAGCGCAGTTCGAGCCAACTGCATTTCCAACACCTGCTCCTCGTGTCGGGCCTGTGCTTCCTTTTCATACTGCTGTTCGTCCCATTTGAGTTCCTTCTCCGCCTGTGATTTGGCCTGGGAGTCCAGCTGACCGCGAAGAGCCTGTATCTCCATACGGTATCGTTCAAGCAGTACCCGACTTCCCGAATCTCCGCCACCGCCGCCGTATGCCTCCTCGGCCTTTTTGGCATGACTGACAATATTATTCTTCGCTCGTGCAGCGAATTTCATAGTATTCAGAGTTTCACCGGTATGCGAATTGACCGCGCTCGTGAGCTGGATGGTGCACAGAATACTCACAAGCGAGCCACCAGACAAGGCTGGCTGCAGAAGTCTGGTCAACTTGCTATCGCGGTAAGGCAAATGCCTCCCATCGCGGTCCGTAGGGTTGCCTTGCTTATCCTTGTTTTCCGACAGTCGAGAGATGATGGTGCCCAGAGTGAGCAGACTTTTGTTGATATGAGCACCCTCTGTACGGCGCTCCTTATCCTCAGCTGCACGTTCAGAGCCAGCCAGATCAATCAGACTCAATGTTGACACCCGCACGCCACCCGGGGCGATCCCGGAGCGCTTATCGAGGGAGCTGCCGGAAGGCACTCGCTCTCGACTCTCTACCACAATCTGAACCACTGCGTGACTTCGAGAACTGCGCGCATTGAACTGTGTGCTGCTGGTTCGTCGTGCATGGTCACCTCGAGCGATAACACGGAGGAGCTGTGTCGGGCTCTGCACGATCTCTTCCTTGAGCGGCGTTGCATATACTCCTCGTTTGCTATCTTCTCTCAATTTGATTTCCTCCTGCTGGGCTCCCGCGGGCGCGTTGGCAGCGGAAGCGGAAAGGAGGTCGTTAATCTTCTCGTTGTAGATTTCCAGATAGCTGACCCGCAGCAAGAATTCCCGATGTGGGGTCTCTCTGATGAAAGAAAAGATGTCGGTGATTGCGAGTGGGATTACACCGGGGGAAGTTGCTGTTCCCTGCATAGAAAAGGTTTTTCCGGTTCCCGTCATACCATATGCAAAGACCGTTCCATGATAACCCTCCATGACACGCCGGACGAGACGTTTGGCAGCCGAATCATAAACCTTGGCATTGTTTTCTTGTGGATTAAAGACGTTATCTGCACCAACGGGTTAGTGACGACGGGTGGGGGCAAGTGAGTCAAGGAAATGATCATTCTCACCATAAAAGTAATCGCCTCCTTCTTTCCCACGGTATGTGATGAGGCTTTGCCGGCTATCGACGGACCATTCGCCATGATTTCGGGGAGTTTCCCCTCCACTGTTGTTGTCAGGACGAACGCGCACGCTGACCAGCACATTGCCCTTGATCTCCTTTGGCTTGGAGCTTGATTTCCCCGTATCATCTGCATCCTCGAAAGTTGTCGCACTCGTTGAGCAAGATCCTTGGGCGGATGAACTTCTGCTGTGGGTTGGAGATGTCTCTGGATCTCGCGTATCTCCACTCGATATGAATTTCCCTTCTCCACTGCCGTTGAGTAATGATGGAGTTTTCGAGCTCCGATAGCTGCTTGTAGTCCCGGTGCTCAGTCGCGAGCTTCTTTGGGGACGCGCGCTGGAAGTAGCACCTAGGATCCCAGATAGCGATGATGCAGTGGATGGACGACTGCTGGCCTTTGGTGGTTGAGGAAACGAGGCGATACTAATTGTTCGGCGCAAAGATTTATCGGGGCTACCAGGAGTGCGCCCGCCGGAAGCTGACCGGGTCGCGTTTAGACTGGAGGTTGAATTTGAAGTTGAGAGAGGTGACTTGAGCGATGGTTTGGGGGTGGATGGGGTCCGCAGTTTGGAGGTCTGGTAGGGGGATGCGGCCCGTGAGGTGTCGGAACCCGTGGACTTTCTGGGTTTAGGGTTGGGGAGGGGAGTTAATGATCCGGCTGAAGGGTTTGGTACTGGCCGCGACAGTTGCGAGGGCTGGGGCAATGTTGACATTGAGGCCATGGCGACTTTGTTTCTTTTAACGAGAGAAATGTATTTAATAGGAATAAGTGAACGTGACGGCCATACAGGCAGATCGACGAGGTTCAGCCTGTATCATTTATTTTCGAAGTTAGCCAGGTGAATGAGAGACATGAAGATTGGGCCCTTGACTGGGCTTGACTGGGGCCAGAGAAATGGTGATTGGGTGATTCCACAGTGTTTTTGCCAGATGCAGTCTGATCTTCAAAATGTACACAACACACGGATATTATGGTATTATGGTATGGATTCAGGTCTCGGGTACTCACAGATTCAAACGAGCATGTCCTGGGATGTTGCAATCGCGATGGGAAGAAGTGGGGGGATGAAAAATAGAAAAGGAAAAAAAAAAGTAAAGATGCAGAAGTGCAGAGTTGCAAAGACGCAAAGACGCAAAGACGCAAAGATGCAAAGATAGATGCAAAGATGAGACGCGATAGAGAGATAGAGAAAAAAGGCGTCACCAAATAATTATCCCCGCAGAAAGTCCAGGCTTGTATTTTATTTTATATTTTTTTATATATATAAATCTTTGTAACCCTTTTATAAACATAATAAGTATATAGAGATATTTATATATTTATATATTGTTTAGATCTGTTTAAATCCTTGTTTAATATACTTATATTCTCCTTTCTCTCCTCTCTCCTTCTCTCCTTGTCTCTCCTCTCTTGTCTCCTATTATTCCCCTACATGATAACCTAGAAAATGTACTCCCCTTCTCCCATATATCCTATCAAAACCAAATCACGTAGAAAAAGGGGGATAATGCTTTTTTAGCCGTAAACCGTAAACCGTAAACCATAGGGGAAATTCCTTATGGGACATTCTCAGGTCCAATGATAGGCCAGTGGAGGTTTCAGCAAAGGAAAAAGGGGGCGAATAAGATGAATGTTGTACTTGTTTTTATTTACCTAGGTATTTATTTAGGTGGACCCCAATCTATCATTTTAACTTGAATTTAGGATCTGATCGGAATGAAGGCCTTGTCCTGTCTTCCTGTCTTCCTGCGTCGTGTCCTTAAGGGTTGAAGGAGTATATAACCCCAGGTCTCTCCCTAGAAAGGTGAAGCTTGGGATGAACTCCTGTTCGAGCCCCCCCCAAAAAAAAGATAAACGGCTATTCGAATCCAGCAAAGATTGACATCTAAACCAGAAAAATTTAAATTAATCTGGCGTTGATCCTCATTTACGTCCCGTTGCCGTGACCGTACACATCTACCATCTACATCTACATCGACAACATGCAACAACATACAGAGTACAAAAGTACAAAGTACGAAATACAAAAAGTACAGGATATATACTCCGTACAGTATCTCTTTGCTATTTGGTGAACCTCCATTTCCCCCATTTCTTTCTCGAAACTGGACGGAAAACATCTAGGACATGCAAGGGAGCCTTATGTTGTATATTCATCAGGTAAACAGGCCCTTATGGATTTTGTACTCTGTAGCCCGAACTCGATCGAATAGTGCGAAACAGTGTAATATGACAGGTTGGTGATCGTGGAGGAAAATCCATACCGTTTCCCCGACTGGATGAGTCAGTCTCTCTCCACTTCCACTAAGCTCTCATTGTTGACTGGAATGACAATCTAATAGCGGCTGCAGATGTCAATGCCATACATATCTAGTGTCTCGGCTGAGGTGGCGTCAAATAATAGTACTATTATTAGCGTGCTTCGGCTTGCTTTTCTTTGTCTATATCGTACACGTAATTGTATTTTCCTTCCAAGGTTGTGTCATTATTTCATCCCGAAATCCAGCTGCCGGGCAGCACTCTTGAACATGCCCTCGTCCAGCTCGCCACCACGTCGGGTCAAATCATCTCCCATCTTTTTAGTCCCACCAGATTTCCGCGGGAGATCTTCATTCCTGGTCGGACGAGGTTCAATGGTCCACCAGTTGTGTCGCAGGCACTGGACAGCCGTACTGCGCTTGCGTGGGTCAAGCGCACACATCGACATCAGCAGATCAGCGCCCACCGGACCTGCAGTGGGGAACTGTCGCATGAAGAAATCGCGCCCTTGTAACGGCACCAAATGGGCCTTGTCGGTGGCAATGTAGTAGGGAAGCTTGCTGACACCGGGCCAGTTCTCCTCCGTTGGTGTGCCGAACGCTTCGCAGATTTTGGAAGTTTGATCCAGGTCGGTGTTGCCCGCCACGAATGGAACCCGTAGCAGGAGCTCGGCAAAAACCATCCCCATGGACCAAATATCGACCGCACCGGAGTATTGTCGCGCACCGTAGAGAAGCTCGGGCGGCCGATACCACCGAGTGATGACCTGATGGGTCATGTTAAACAAGGGGTCCGCAAAGGATCTGGCGAGACCGAAATCGGCCAATTTGACCTCCCCGTCTGACGCGATCAACAAGTTGTTCGGCTTGATGTCCCGGTGGAGGACAAAGTTCTCGTGACACCACCATACACCCCGGGCAAGCATCCCCATCCAAGCTTTGATATCGGCCACACCGTAGTGAATATCACTATCCTTGATGAGCATCTCAAGATCCCCGCCGGGAAGAAACTCAAGAACCAAGCTCAGATTTTGATCCTTGGAGGAGAAAACATCATGGAGGGCAATGACATTAGGATGCTTCAGCTCTTGAAGGTACTTCACTTCACGAACCGCATCCATAGCAAGTCCATCCTTATATTCGGCATTGACTTTGATCTTCTTGATCGCAACGAGGGATGATGGATCGTGTCGGAGGTGGCCAACGTATACCACGGCATATGTACCTTCTCCTACTTTCTTGTCTAGTTATATGTTATCATACTGGCCCTTAGAAAACAATACAGCAGATGTTTCAAATACCTTTGACGTATCGTTCCCGGACATCAATATTCAGTTGTTCGGTGAGTTCGCGATCCCCATTCTGCACAGGCCTTGACACAGCTGAAGATGCAGGTTCAGTAAAAGATTTCTGTGCAGCAGTAGCTCTCAGCCTAATTGCTGTATTTGGGGAATGCACAGTCATGGATGGCGAACGGGAGCCAAAGGGTGAAAGTGCCATGATTAGAGTTGAAGAAAAAAGGTCAAGCTCTAGGGAGCGACAAGAAATTTAAAGAATAGCCACAGATATTTAGTGGCTAATTAAAGTATTAAGAGATCATATTTAGCAAAGTATCTTTTGAGGTGAAGACGGTAGTGTCGAAATATGATGGCCGATGTCATTTTCCCCCAAGATAGGCTGGCTCGGAGTATTGTTGATCCTGGGCTTCGTCGGCGACTCTCGAAATTTCTCCAAGTCAGTCAACAGCGACCCCCAGCTAATTCCTCGGTAATTGCTGGAAACCTGTCGACTTTGAAGGCATCGCTCAACAGTTCCCTCACTGGCACCTACCACTACGAATCTGATCATCCGGGAAAGAATAACACGAGAGTTACTAGCAAAATCGGAGCTTGCGGCATCCTTCCCGCAACACTCTCACCATGAGCGTCATGGCAATGCGCAATTCACCGCTAGGCAGCTTGACAGCGCGCCTATTCAAGCCTGTGTCAATTTCAAACCAATATATTCGATCACTCCACAAGAACACCCGCCCGCCCGTGCCATCTCCGACCCCTTTCGTCCCTGATGTCCAGACCTTCCTCACCCTGATCGGCCGCGAAATGTCTAAGCAAGCGAGCAAGATTCCCTCATGGGAAGAACTTTTTACCTTAAACTCCAACCAACTCCGTGATGCCGGCATTGAGCCAGCCCGCCAGCGACGGTACCTGATCCGGAAGCGCGAGAAGTTCAGGAACGGATTGTACGGCCCTGGAGGTGACCTGGATACCGTGGTTGATGGTGCTGCACAATTGCGGGTTGTTGAGGTGCCTATTAATGCCAGAGGCCTGACACATGGAGGCACAAAAGCGGCAGTTCAAACCTCGTCCGCTACACTGTCACCCGGTATGGCGAAAGCTATTGTCAACCTGGCGCCTGATGCCACTACGTATCATTATGCCAAAAAACACCTGATCAAGAAATTTGCGCACATGAAGATTCACCGTGGCTGTCAGCCTATGGGTCCGTTCCTTCAGCCTTTGAAGGGTTCCAATGGTACTGCTGCTACTATTTCAGTCCAGGAGGGCATGTGGGAGGACAAGCGGGGACAGAAGGTTGATGGTGGTGAGCGTCGACGCCGGGAGGTCCAAAACAAGAAGAGGCTGGATGAGAGGAAGAAGGCGTGAATGTGAAGGTGAATGTGAACGGTGAAATACCACTTTGTGTATCTTGCATATTTCTTGTTGAGCCTGAATGTTCAAATTCGAACTGTACTATACTATTGCTATATTATTGCAATCATGATTTTTCTTTCATATTCTCTCGTTTTTTTCTAGGGCGACAAGTGAGGTGTTCCTTATGATGTCTGATTGAAAAATAATATGATTGAGCTATGTACCTAGGTAGACATTTAGAGAAACGTGCGACTCAAAAGTCGCGAGAAGTGGATAATCATACAGCAGAATCGTCTCAAAAGTGAAGAAGTCCATGATGCGAGAGCTGTCAAATCCACTTAGTGAACTTGGCTCCTGGTTCAGTCTGAACCTTTGCTGCATCAATGTACGGGCATAAAAATGTGATCCAAATTTGAATGGGAATCTTTTCTAAATCGTAACTCGGAGTTCGATTATGTTTTGACTCCACGTTTCTCATACTGAACAAAGGATGTACCCAGAGGCTTGGAGAAAAGGGACTGGAATATGGTTAGTCAAACGTCAGGTTGATTATGATAGAGCACCACTTACCGAATAATCAGTCTCAGGGAAGGGTGCATCAGCGCTAGGCTGGGAGAACTTGAAGTGTCTCACCAGCGCAGCCAGGATTGTGCCCAGCTGCACGTAGGCGAACTGTTCACCAATGCAGCGATGGCGACCAGCACCGAAAGGCAGATAAGGACTGTTGGTGCCCTTAGTAACTAATCCATAACCATAGTCGATCTGCTCCTCATCTTCATCCTTGGTTGTGTCAGCCCCAGACTCGTCCCAGCGGTGGGGGTTCCACTTCAGAGGCTCAGGGAAGAACTCGTGAGAGCGAGCAGTAACACCGGGAGAAGAAAGGACATTGTGAGTGGTAGGGATAACGTAAGGAGTGCCTTCCACAGGCATGGGGTTCTTGACGGCCCGAATGATCGAGTGGATAGGAGCGTGGATACGGAGGGTTTCCTTGATCACCTTGGAGTGCAAGTCGAGCTTCTGGAGTCCTTCATGGGTGAGAGGAGGCAGGTCAGAGCCCAGAATCTGGAGTTGTTCTTGGTAAAGCTCCTCCATAAGCTCAGGGCAGGTGGCCAGGCGCAAAACAATCCAGGCAGCAGTAGAGGACGAAGAGTGCTGGCCGGCCATAAGCAACGCAATCATCATGTGGGCAATTTCCTCATCGGGAACCGGGGTGCCATTCTTGTAGGTGCACGACATCAAGTTCCAAACCATATCCTCGGAGTCCTTCTTACCGCCAGATGCACGGCGCGCGTTGATGATATCCATGTATGTCTCGGTCAACTTCTTCTGTGCAGCATCACGCTTGCGGTTGTGGGGGAGAGGGGCCCATGGCAGCATGAAGTTGATAGGAGCGAAACCTTTATCAAGATCGTGGTACATTTCAGCAAAAGTCGAGTCGAACCGAGCACGGACTTCCTTTCCTTGCAGCGAGCGGGAGGCTGTGTAGATTGTGATTTCGGCAATCACCTTGGAGACATTGAAAGTACCCTTAGGGTCCTGGAGAGCGGGGGAATTTTTCACAAAGTCATCGACCTCACTGGTGATCAAGTGAACGTAAGACCGAAGTGCCTCAGAGGTAAGACCAAATTTGACAAACTAGAAAACGATCAGCAGCCAGGCCTTTTGGTGTGATCCATTCCTTCCGTACCTTCTTCTGCTCCATGAGCTTGGCATTGGGGCAATCGTAGACGACGTGACGACCGAAGACGGGGGTGGTGAGGGGGGAGTAAACTTCTTCGGCATTCACATCACGGAGTTTGCCATTGAGGATGAATTCGTTGCCCTTGGTACCTAGGTAGACGGTGGTCTTCTTGCCCAAGAGAACGAAGGTGAAGATGTCGCCATACTGCCAGTATTTAACCCCAAATTAGCAATTGAATTCTTCTGCGGGTCAACCACACATCTGCGATCTACATACCTTTGCGCGAGCCTGGTTGAAGAAGTTGTATGGGTCCATGCCATAGCTGATGGTGCTTCCAACAAAGGGGAACCAATGGAAGACCACGGGGGGCTCATGAGCTTTTTTGAAGAAGAGCTGGCGCAGCACATTGATCACAACCGATAGCGCAATAAATGACAGTGCTCCGACACTGGCCAAAGTGTAGATTGACTGGGTCGAGCAGTGCTCGCAGAAGGTTTCGAGG